>JAAZTK010002188.1:0-11780 GCA_036507255.1 Megalothorax incertus
GAAACTTGTAAACTGCAAGTGGTACTGGGATTTTGATTCCAATTCCAAATATTCAATATTTCATTTCCTTTTAAAGCGATGCTAGTATTGGGCAGGTCTAGTAATAGATTTTTGAAGAACTGGAGACGATATGCTGAGAGATCAAAGAGACAACTCCAGGTCTTCAATGAATAAATGCATGAGTAGGTACTCTTACCTATTTTACGTATAGATAGGCAAAAGCATCATATGGTGAAAGCTGGAGAAAGCCAGTTTTCTTAGGATTTCTCCAAGTCTTCTGTCAAACTCTTCCTCTGGCACTGACTTTGTTCTTTGTGAGCCTTCGAGGCATACAAGCACAATTATCATTTATTCCTCCAAACGAAAGCAATTTCTTCCCAATCAGTCTTCTCTTTTACTATATCGGTTGGGCTGAAAATACTAGGTTATACTCATAGATAAGGTATAATACGAGTCGTATTGTAAAAGCAAAAGTATTGGGCTGATTTGCTTTGACGCTGGCACTTTCGTAAATACCCGCAAACTACAAATATTAGGTATTAGTAGTAGGTACGATAAAATCCATATTAGGGAGGATATACAAATTAATGTACCCTACTAGAGTTTGCATGCGATAGAGAAAGGCTTATTAAAAAGTAAAACTGATTAATGGAATTTTGTAGATTCAACCTACGCATTATCTGTATTGCAGCAGCAAGACCCTTTTAGAGAGTTTAAAATCGAATTATCCAATTATGAGGCTCAAAGAACTATAGATTATTCATTATTATAATACGATTATCTTGAAGGGGAGATTTTAGAGAAGGCAAATAAAAGCCACTTCAAAGAAAAACAATCTGTTTATTAAATTCAAAGTGTTATTGTTAATAGATAGATAGGTACTACCGATATTAGGTAGGTAATAGGTAGGTAGGAAAGACAGAAAGATTATTAAATCGATATTAGTAAATTAATATAATTTAAAAGACTCGCCTTTACGTATACTACACTGTATTATAGTAATAAATTACATAAATCACAATAAATCATATGAATTTTCAAAGAAAGCGTTTATTTTTCTATTGCTTGACAAATAGAGTAGATTCGTAGAATTCAAGTATCGTACTATACGTAAAAGGACAAAATTCAAGTAGGTTCTTTCACACAAAACGATTTGGAATTTTCTAGGGTAGAATAATTGCACTCTAATGGGCTATAATTGGGTGAGAATTGTCAATTCAATTCTGTATACGTTTAGATATAGAGTATAGATATATCTACTGATAGTAGTATATAATTTTATTTCTTCTCCACTACTACGATCTATTGTATTGTAGTAATAGCTAGTAATACGAGTAGTAAGTATTATTACAAGCGATAATGTATATATTTTCCACTAAAAGTACAATACAACTCTTGATTTCTTTGCACTAACACATGTATCCCTTAAGCCCTAAATGTAATCGCTTTCCAATTAAAAGGACAAAGATATATATAAAGTTAAAAGATATATAATAGTTGTTTAAAGATTTCAACATTCCAGATGTCCAAATCTTTTGTCCATGTCGAGTATAAATTTTAAAGACAACTGTTAATATCCCAGTTTAATAGCCTTTCTCTCCGACTCTCAAACGTGAGCCAATTTACATATTGCTTGTAAGTATTACTACAATCTAAAGAACTTTCTTCCTAGGCACTACTACCAATATCTATGCATGTACAGATTATTACACGAGCACTTATTTAATTATTTTAAGGACTTTCTACAACATATTTCTTCACATTTTACATTTATCATACTTAAACTTTTTTACAAGTCGAAGGGCGAATACCCAGTTTTACATTCTATTTAGGCTCTAGAAATGCTAGTAAAATCCCCTCGCTCTAAACTTTCTTTAATGGTGGAGGGCGAGACGAAGGTAGGCTTAACCTAGGCTAGGGACTTATATTGCGAGAAATGGAGAAAAAAATTTTTTATAATAAACTTGGGAGTTAGACTTTTAGGGAGCTGGGACATTTCTCGTATTAAATTCCAAGTAAATAGTCTTGGGGAAAAAGAAAGATATCGCCTTAAGGAGAAAGCAATCTCTTTAGTAGTACTTTACAAGCAGATACCACAATTTTTTAAGTTGCTCTCCTAATTAGGGGGTACACTTAAGGATCTCTCCAAAGGTCTCTCCGCGTGACCATGTTAAAAACCAATCCCTCAGACCTCTAATTGCGGGGAATACTTTAAAAGCTTCCTCTCCCTGACTTTGATCCTGATATATCGTCTAGTACTACCTACCTACGACCCCTTAATCTTCTCCTCTTGAGAAAGTAACTAACCGTAGGGGGAAGATGGACAGATAGAGCGATTGTGCGTGCTATTCCTAATAAAAAAGTTGGCCAAAGCCGGTCCAAGCCTGCAATTCATACTCAAGGGAGTAAGATGTACAAGATACAAATGGGGTCTAAAGAGTTTTGTGACTCGAGATAGTGACTCGGATAAATGCTCAATTCCTCCGCAAGTCATGATTAAAAACTACTTTCGATCTTCAGCATGCAGGACTACGTTGTTACCTCTTTACATATGCGAGTAATTCCATATTCGAATATGTTTTTTTCTAAATAAAAAAATAGTCATGCAAAAAAGTTAAAATAGAAAAATTTCTCCGAGTATTTTTCTCGGCTCTTGAATTCAAGCTCTTTTTATCCAAAAATTATTTATTCTTTTTTCTCAAAAAACAGTTTCATAGACATATTATTTATCTATCTTCAAAACAATGTATCGTATTACAAATAGCAATTGTACTAGTTATATCGGTAGGTGTGGGTATACTATCGCAAAACTGATCTCTATTTAAAAACAATATATAGGATATCATAATGTATTCAAACGTAGTCGAAGAGAATGTAAGAATGAGAAAGTAAATAGGTGTGGGAAGAATTCTATACAACTTTTGTGTACGTATGAGATAGGGAAAGTTTTTTTTAAAAAGAAAATGTAAAGTTTTTCGAGGTGGAGGAGGAGGAGAGGAATGGTCTTTGTTGGGGGATTGGATTGGATATGAATTTAAAGGTTGTGAAAAAGACTTTTTTATTCGACTTGTAAAGGGATTGGGAACTCGGGGAGTTTAAGATAAAGAAAGGAGAAAGGCGAAATCCGCAAAAATCCACTGTCTACTTTTAAAGTTATCAAAATTGCATCACATTTTTTCGAGTTTACAAGTATAAAGTACGATAGTATTTATAGTAGTACCTAGTAGTATGTATGTGCGGAGAAGGGGGTTGGAGGAATTGTAGATTATTCCAAAGTACTCCCGAGTAGTAGCTGGCTTTCATCTCACAATTCTCCTCTGATCCCCTCTAAATTGTTCCAATATATGAGTTCCAACACTCAGGATCAAGAGTACGGATATAGTGGAATTAATTCATAGTTTTAACTTACAGCAGAGTATGATAAAAAACTTGAGAATTGTTAATGCTTGAATGATGATTGAAAAATCTCTTTTTTTCTTTCTCCTTTTTCGCATTCTCTCCCTACATTCCTTTTACTGGATTTTTTAAAAGTTTTTGACGCTAGAATATCTTGAAAAAATGTGGCACATCAATGTTTCTTACAGTACCTACATTATCGTAGTACTATTTAAATATTTCCAAGATATGGTACTGGTCTCTGTAATTATAATTTGAGATTACAAATTGATAAAACATAAATTACATTTGCAATATCCGTATAATAAACATTCATGAGAATACATATGTTTATATTAATTAAACTTTAAACACAAATGTACCATTATAATTTATATTAGTTATTCCTGGGGTATTCACTTGTAGTACGTAGTATAGTTATTATATAAGTATGATAGAGACTTGCTCCTTATATAGGTATATCTGTAGTATTTGTTTTGAATTACAATTATATGCGCATTCATACTCTTCTCTACGATTAGAAATGATAGAATATTTATATAGTTTGCAATAAGTTAATTCTTTGTAAAGACAAAACATTTAAATAGACTTTTTCTTTCATACTAATATAGATATTGTATCATACTACAGTCTACTAATTATTAATATCATATGCTTGCCTATGAAGCTATTATATTGTATATTTAGGTACACTTTTAACTTAGGATAGTTAGGATTAAATTATTAATATATTGTATTATCTACGATCGTAAATCTATAATTTATAAGATTATTCTATATGTTTCGTACTACTGATAGCACATAATATTTTAAATATAGCCTTGCATCATTTCCTCCTCGCATTATTACATACATATAGCATCAAGTGAAATTACATATTTTGTACCCAATCTTTTTTGAATTTTCATTCTTTATATATTTATTTTCTTTCTACATTTACATAATTCTTGGGGTCGTTCAAATATCATATCGCGAAAGAATAGATTCATTTAAGACATTCGGTCAACTGTCAACTTCCAGAATTCTCAGAATCAATGGAAAGCCTCTCCTTTTCTGAATATTTTATAAATGTTTTGCGTATACCAAAAGCCCCGTGGTTGGCCATAGCTTGAAAAACTTTGAAGTTTTCGAGACAAAGGGGGATTAATCATTTGAAAGTGGGGATCGAGATTCGCAGTTACGCAATTCGGCCCATATATTGTACTAGTATATCTATAAATGTTTAGTGTGAAAGTAAAAGGGACTATTTGAAATGAAATATTTCAAGGGGAGGACTTCAATACGGATTGAAATATGAACTGGTGGGAGGTAGGGGAATTTGAAAAGAGAAAGTCGTAAAAGTATATATTCGACAAAATATGACGTTCATATCTTCAACTACTGGGTAATACTAATACATACCTAGTAGAATATGTTACACAGTTCAATGTGCTTGAATAGGGATACTTTTCTGCCCGTTTTACACTTGAGCGGGCGTCTGCATAATAAGTTATTCGAAAAGTTGAATGCATTTGGAATCTCTTAGATTTGGAAAAAAGTAGAAAGAAAGTGATTTGAATCTCCATCGACCTAAACCCATTGGGTTTGAGGGCCAGTCTTGGTCTGACTGAAGGAAATCCCCCTTCCCCCCACATCCTCCTCCATTAGAAATACATTGATTCAGATTCAGAGTGAAAGTAAAAAAGAAAGAAAGAATCTTCTTCATTCCCCAAGGACTTGGAGGAGAAAAAAACTTGTGTTTAAATTAAATTGCACCGACTGGCTTTCCCTCATCCATTTTTGACAAAGGGCTCTCCAATTCAAATCCTTCCCCTTTGTGTTTAAGGAATTCCTTCCCTTCCATCAGAAGAAATAACATATCACTTGAAATTAGATGGATTTTTCCTTTCCCGAACCCAGTTTTGCATTTTCCAATCCTTTAAATGTTAATGTAAAAGCAATGTTTATTCTTGGTGGAACTTTCTCTCCATATGGTAGTATATGGGGAGAAAGTCTTATGGCTCAAAATGTATATGAGAGAAAGTTGGTTCTTTTCCCAGACGAGATATATATGGGGATAAATTGGAGAAGAGATAAGATAATGGTTTGGGTAAAGTCTATCGGCCAAAATTGGGAAACTACCAATACGGGGATAGAGGTACATACGTATGCATCTGCTAGAATTACGGATATTGGATAAAAGGAATTCCCTATTCTTACATTTTGATGCACATGAATTCCCGTTTGATATATACAGAATTGTTTGTCTCTCGTGAGTTACGATGTATGATTTCAAGTATTCTCTTTCGTGCTAACTCTCATATCGATGTCACACAGATTTACTCGTCTGATTCCCATCTCTCGAGGCTTTTGGGGGTGTCGGTTTGCAGAATGTTCAGGAGGGATTTGTTGGAGTTTGGCGACGACGATTTGGGGATTTCTTTCTTGGAGGTTAACATATCGTACCTGCTACATAGTAGTAGTATATTCGTATATATATTTATAGTATGAGGATACGTGTAGAAGGTAGGAGAAAGGCTTGCACGGGTAGTATGGTTATATACTTGTGTTTTCCGCAGTGTTAATCTCAAACAGATCCTCGTCGCCGTCCCCAATCTCATGGGTGTGTATTATGGTGGTTGTTACCATAAGATGAGTGTGTTTGCCGAAGATGTCTGTTTGGTGAATGGAAGTTTATTGGACTGTTTGATCTTGTCCCTTCACCTCCTGAATGCGAGAGCTGTTGATGATACGAGAATAATACAGCCAAATAAAAGAGGTAGAGGATCGTGTTGAAAATCACTGGAACCTGTAAAATCCCACGGGTGGATGAATTAACAAAATTGAATTAGATTTCTGTGTAATGGTAGTTTTTCATTAAAGCTTTCGAATAGTCTCTTGGGAAAAAAGTACCTAGTCTTTATGAGAATTCGTACAAAAAATGAAGCGAACATACCGTGGTTCCATAAGCATATAAAAACTGAGCCTCCGGAAGAACTGGGTTTAACATCTGAGGAGAAAAAAGTGAAAGAAAGAGTCATAATAAAATATTACTTGGACATGACCCATTTTTATTATCTTCCCGCTCAGACAATAAGCGCAAATTGTCACTTGGATGGGACAATACCTGCTCACGAGGAGCTCGAGATCAAATGGCTCAAGCCATAGCCCGGGAGCTCGAATTGATCGGGCTCAAACCGGGTCTTTTTTTTAATTTAGAGAACAAAAAGGGCTGGACTTACCAAATCGAAGAACATTTTTGTATAGCGATATGCCTGCAGTAGAAAGAGCAGATAGGCTGTAAAGATAGTATTTGAAAAATTGATTAAAAAATCTTTTGTATCATCTTTAGTAGGCTGATGCTCACGTACCTCCCCATTTGATTAGCGAATCACTCTCCTGCAAAAATTTAGAATGTGTTCAATCAAGTCAATAGAACTGATAGAATTGTTAAAGGGAAATGCTATATAATCTCTGACAATGGGAGAGAAAGTTACAAATCTCATGTCAGACACACACCCAATTTCTAACACTTGTACAAATGGTCATTCATTAAT
Organism: Megalothorax incertus; assembly: GCA_036507255.1. Lineage (NCBI taxonomy): Eukaryota > Metazoa > Arthropoda > Collembola > Neelipleona > Neelidae > Megalothorax > Megalothorax incertus. The sequence continues at coordinate 6,933 of JAAZTK010002188.1, forward strand.
CCACACAGGCACTAATAGTCCCCTTAAATTGAACCTAAATCTACGCAATGCCCCCAAACTTTACCTCGTCTGTTCCTCGAAATATCATAAAGGCTGATGTAAAGTAGAAGACAACATAGATGAAGGCGAGAACTGATACCGTCGGGCCTGGAAATGAAGGGATAGATACAATTGTATTAAAATATATATTGATATTTAAATCAGCTCCATATACTCGACTGATTAGATTTAAACAGCATAAACACAGAGGCGAAAATGATGCTCAAATTGCAAATTACATAACCAAAAGCATAAGCTTCCAAATGATATCTCTATTCTAATACAAATGCAATGTACGGAGGAATCTAATTTGCGTGAGACTCATTTTAAACAGGAGACTCGGAATTCAACATTAGATAGATTGTTCGTAATATAAAGTTTAAATGCTTTGTACTACAGATATCTATCGTTAAAGCGGGCTCTAAAACCTCCCCGAGAGAGAGAGAGTGATCTGTAAATGGGTGTAGTAACATAGTTGATGAGTTAAGGGAGATCAAGAGGAATTCGGGAAAGTAGAGGAGCAGAGGGAGAGATAATGCACAAATAAAACCATTCCGAGTCCATTCCAACGAGTACTTATACACATCCTTCTCTCTCTCTTCCCCCAAAGCTTAATGAGGGCTCCTATTATCAATTCTCTATCTCTACTCACTATCAACTACCACTTACTCCCCATTAGGGGAGGATTTATACCTTCCATCGGGGAAAGAATACAAACTAGAGCTAACTAATCCAAAGTGCATACGAATAAAAAGTACTAGGTATATGCTCAGAGAAATCTACGTAAATCTCAACTCCTTTCTTCACCATTGGCAGTGACTAACAGACTACCTTGTACTTTGCTAATGTATAATGTATGTTTTTGCACAAATTGCGAGTACCTTCTGTGCTTTTGAACACATTCATTCAATCTGCACTCTCATTAGAGGCAAGTATAGTTGCGGATGTGCATACATATTATACAATCTATCCACGGATAGCAAAACAGACGGGGTTGAGGAAACTGGAGAAAAATCCTTAGTCATACAAGATCCGAGAGAGTGGAAAAAAAGTCTCAAAAAAATCTACTACTAGCTCGTACAGCTATAAGACTCTCATACATGTATTATATGAACTCTGGTAATTTATGGCCACTCATTATTCAAAAAACCTTCGGCTCGGTGTTCTTAACGAAATGATTTATGGCAAAATTAGTTAAGTAGAGGTGATTGCGGGGGAAAAACCCAAGGAGCACGTCACCCCCGATTTGATCTTATTATAAAGAAAGCTGGTGGGAGAAAGTAAAGTGAAAAATACACAAGGGTTTCTACTTAAGATCTTGGAAGTTAGGATTAGCCACCTTCAGTAGCCTTCTTAAGGGGGAAATATATGAAGTAATGTACTCTACTTAGGATTAAGGGGAAAAACCCTTGGCAATGAGGAGGGAAAGTAACAAATGAGGGAATCTGGGTGAAAGATAAACCGAGCTATTACTAGTAAAACAAAGTGTTGAATTACCCAAGCCTCGAACAAACCAAAGAGCTCATTAATTATTGTTGTAAGTAATTAAAAACGAAGGGGGGTATATCGCATTTCTTAAGAAAGCTGGAGACAATAAGTGGAGGTGTGTGGTTAGTTTAGGTTGATTATGAAAGTTTTTAGTGGGGGGAAATCATAGCTCAGCACTCTGTTCCTTGGGCAGCATAATGAGAAGGGCTAGCTCAGCAAGCGGACCATGATGCATGACTAATGAGGCAGTTGTTCGTAAGAAAAATGGTCTTAAATTGAGTTAATAAGTGCGGCTTACGTTCAGCGACCGAGACGAGAGCGGTAGGGAAGGGCTAGCTCAGCAAGCAGACCATGATGCATGACTAATGAGGCAGTTGTTCGTAAGAAAAATGGTCTTAAATTGAGTTAATAAGTGCGGCTTACGTTCAGCGACCGAGACGAGAGCGGTAGGGAACACTGCAACCATCAGAGCAATTGAAAAGAACTGAAATTGAGAGAAATCCAATTGGAGTCGATTCGATATAAAAAACCTTGAATTTTCTAGGAAAAAGTTACAAGTTGAGGTCTAGCCCATTTTAGTATATACTGCTTAAGTACTAGTATTACTAATAAAGGAAAGGAGAAAGTCTGAGGCTGGGGAAAAGGTTGAAAAAAGACTTTGGGGGATTTGGTTGGTTTTTTTGCGGTAGCTCCCCGTTAGTTCCGCCGGAGCTGGGAGCTGGGAGCCTAATTGAATGAATCCTAGATACTTTATTACAGATTCGAGGGGCGGAGGCAAAGTACATTATATATTTTTGAAGATACAAAATACCGTATCTTCAGTTTACACTGTCATATGCAGTTATTTTCAAAATACAATAATATAAACCATCTGGATAAGGAAAGAATGAGTGAATGAACAGAGACACTCAAGTTGTTTTCTTCCCCATTTTTTTCTCTCAGTCTGGCTTTTGCTACAAAAAAGGACTTGGTATACATTCTGGGAAGTATAAAAGGCCACGAGGAGAGTTGGCACATTTTTCAACTTTCTCTTTTTCCATTGAATATTGAATGGATCTTTAGAAATCTCTGGGGAATTCAACCAATGCATTTTCTAGTAGGAGGAGGAGGAGGAAGGCGGAGAGACTTGTAGGGTTATGCATCCTAGCAAGGTTCTCTCCATGTTATTAATGCGGTTAATGGCCACAATTCAAAAGCTAATGTGAGTGGGGAGGATGTAGTTGATAGAGAATGGGGGGCGATTAAGAGCTGGGATCGACTAGAAGGGTTAAATGAATTCGAGAATGGGAACCTGCTGTGGGGCAAGGTTGAAAGTCTTGTGTTCAATTAAATTGACTTACTATGTGAAGAGATGAGAGAAAGTAAACGGAAGCACGTAAGGAACAGCACATTGGGAACTCTGATGAGGATGATGATGAAGCAAAAAACTAGCAGGTATGAATCCCTTTTTGTGTGTGTGATTAAATCCGCCTACTCATTTTACTCATATTGGCTGTTTCTCGTCAAAATGACATGATGTGTACCGTATATTTCTGAGCAATGTAAACCGGGGCACGTTCCTCGGTTGGTTTGAAGGCTGGTTCCTTCTTTTTTAGAGCCCGAGTCAGGTTCTTCGAGCTGGTTGTCTGACAAAAAGGCAACGGCAAAGGTTGGAGGTGCAAGAACGTGAGACGGGTTGTGAATCACCCTCCAAAGTGGAAACTAATAATTCGGATCAATGGGAATCTGATCGCCTGCTGCCAAAGTCGAAGCACTCACTTTACTGAATTGCGAATTAGAGATTGGAGTGGAGGAGGAAAAAGCTAGGTAAAGTCAAGAAGAAGAAAGGGGTGGACTGCTAATTTTTGAAGAGTGGAACAGATTGGAAGTGTAACTTTTTCTTATTTTTCCACAGGGCCGTTTATTACTTGAAGAGGAGATTTTCAAGGGGGTAGAAGGAGGAGAGACTAGTAGTGTGTAACTTACTCCGCGCTTCCGGCAAAAACAACCTTCCTCCGTATCTTACTGTGGCCCGAATGAGTCTGGAAGAGAAGGAGTACTGGCCATAAATGCTCTCGGAGAGCCAGTGCGAGGAGGAGCGAGTACTGCTCCTGGTGCTGGATGCGTCGACTGAAGGCGAACTCCAGAGGGGAAAGCAGCGGAGAAAGGACTTTGAATCTAGACTGACTGGTTACATATTATATTGATCAGTTAGAGTAAATGAGAAGCGAGTGTAAACCCAGACAGGGGAACTTATGAACCTTAAACACCTACACAAATGCTCAAACTCCCCCTTATATCCGTAAATACAAAACTACTGATACCAAAGTCTGCATGAATAAATGTTCATATTATTCTCAAATGATAATGGACTAACTAATGGGCTGTGTATTTAATTCATCAGCAGATAAGAAAAAGCGGAATTTGATGAGAGAGAAACCGCAAGAGTTTGCGAACACAGCATTGGAATTTATATTCGTGGAATCTGTGATTCTAGACGTTCAAAATAAGCAAACAATTTTGCTTACAATGCTATTCTGTCCAAAGGATATCCATGTGATTATTGGGAGTAAAACCTCTCTGGAAAAGTTCGATACATGTATCAGTACAAGTTTTTACAATAGCCGTTTCTCTTGTGATTCAACTGCCAGACCTTTAATGGAAAACCCAAGCAAAAGTCTAAGACTTGATCCATTTCTCTTCCTACTCCTACCCCTTTCCTTAGGTTAAAGTAAGGTAAATTGAAGGACTTTTTTTTCGGGAGGAAATAAGGTGTTTTTGGTTTGGATTCTTTTTTTTGGTTTGACAAATTCTCGCCTATCCGCTTCAATGCCTTACCCCTGACTACTTTCTCTCTGGACCAGTAAGCCAAAACAAAAGCTAAACCCATCCAATTCCAATTGAGAATCTGCGATACGGGAATTGGGTCTTTCTTATAGGATTCTTTCCATTTCCTCCCTAAGATTGAAACATCCCCAATTGAAGAATATGGTATATTGAGATTGCGATCCCGGATCCAGATTTGTGAATTTGAGATGGAAAATAAAGATTGTTTGGGAGGCGAGGAGATAGCCAATGTCCGAGGGTTCAAATGGCAAATGTCAATAATGCAATTGCATATGGTTGATATATGGGACGTGCTCCGGATTGTAGTATTGTACTAGTACATAGATAACCATATCCTACAAAATGTTTAAACCTATGTTTTACAGCCATCGAAAATCCCCCTGTCTTTTTTCTTGTTTTTGCTTTGAAGAAGACAATCAAAGTTCAAAATGGGAATTGTTTTCGGATAAGGAAAGTAAATTGAATAAGTTAACGAATTTCCGAGTGCTTCAAGCT
>JAAZTK010002189.1:0-11779 GCA_036507255.1 Megalothorax incertus
ACAATATTGATGGCACTGGCTGAAAGCAACCAGGCTATAATTCAATCATTCTTATCAACACGAGTAGATTTTATTTCTCTTTTACATTTCTTTCCCCATACACAATTCATTTACATAATATAGAAGTTTAAAAGTTAGAGAATTCGATGTCTTTTTTTCTTAAAATGTTATCGCTTTTTACAATGGTGAGCATATCGCAAGATATGCATATTTTGGGCTTAGCATTTGCATTTGGGGAAATATAGGAATTGGTGAATAAATTTTTGGGGGTTTGGGGATTTTTTGGGAAAGATGAGGCAGTTTAACAAAACTTAGTTTTTAAGGATGGTTTGAATTTTATAATCTGAAGCAATAGGTAAATACGTACGGATTTTGATATTTATAATATTAGTAGTATATTCAAAAGAGGGTTTCTTTTCACAGATTTCACAATGCTCCTTTCGGCCAATCCCATTTGTTTTAATATGTAAGTTTGCTGGTAATTCTTCGGGCAGTTGTTTTGGTATGAGCGATATACTACAGAAATGAGTATATTGTAATTATTTGGGGTCAATTTTAGCTCAAATTTGTACCTGGGAGGTTGAGGTTCGGAGCTGTTGAAGTAGAGCTGTGTCTCGTGTGACCCTCATTGATTCAGATCTCTTGGCTCGGTCCATATAACTAGTATAAATAGGGGAATTCGATTAAATCTTGGTTGTATAAATTCTAACTTACCTCTTAAGTGCCCTCTCCTCCCAAAACATTGGCTAAAATGATGCAAAGTTTGATAAAAATTATGCGTATAAAAAAAACCCAGATAGCAATTACCTTTGGGACTTCTCCTTTTCCTCCTCGGCACCTCTGGTCCAAATAATCAATCATTGGCTGGTAATAATTGGATCCATAATCGTAAATGTATTCGTAGCATCGGCTCTTTGGCCTTAAGAGTTAAAAAATTTACCTCATTTAATACATTAACCTCATAATATTTCTCGTAAACTCATACCTGGACCAATGAGTGAAAGACCTTGCCTTCTTTTTGGGGGCTTCTCCAGCATACGATTCACCGGTGGTCACTTCGACCTCAGCCATGCCGTTTCCTGTTTACTTTGGTACTCTTCCTAGAGGATGAGGTCACCCAGAGAGCAGGTAGTCAGTAGACAGAAGAGAAAGAGGAGAAGGAAAAAAAGAAAAATGAGATTATTTTTGANTGAGGTCACCCAGAGAGGCAATGTCAGGTAGACAGAGGCAGAAAGAGAAGGAAAAGAAAAGAAAAATGAGATTATTTTTGAGCCAGCTCCAGAATACTGACTAGTTATTCCGGCTGTGCCAATGCTAATTAACGCAATCTCGGCAGTTGGCCCACCATCATTCGTTGTGTGAAACAAAGTACACACACCGTCAAATAGGGTTATCAGAGGAGAACGGTATATATTTCAAATAATGGGCTTATCAAGTGTGGTAATAATCATAATGCGATATCTAATACAAGTAAATTGCATATTCCTAAATATAATCCTATGCACTTTATGCATAAATCGACCTCACGGGTAATATATGCAAACTCTGATGGGGTTATTTTGATTAATAGTCTTATTAAAGGATGATTTTGTAATATATTTCTCACCTGATTAATCAAGTCCAAATTCGAAGGATTAGCCGGCTAATTTCAAGATTTTTTTTCAAAGGCCCAAAACTTAATTGCTCAATGTAATACGGTATACACTATCTACGAAGGGTGATGTCCAAATGGGGATTTGTATTCTTGGAACGGTGGATGAGCAACTGTTGCTTCGGTTCGGGTTTTGCCCACTCTTAAACTAGCTACAGAAGCTTCACTTAAGCCAGTATTACAAGCTGTATTTCATAAGAAAGCTTAAGGGGCCAAAACTAGCTATTTTAAAAAGACATACTTCTGATGGCTAATGGGTCTAGTTGGCGGGATTTGCTTGGGAGAGATTGAACCTCCTAGGAATGGGATACGTAAGGAGTAGGACGACGGAGGATCAAAGGGGAGATCAGGGCGGGCGGGGCGAAGAGTCTCACACACAACTCAAATACAGCCATATCCTATTATTCGGATATGTAGACAGATAGATAGATACACCAAAATACGACCTATTACTGCAAATTACCCAAAGACCCAGTAAGAAAAAGGAGGAGAGATAATGCTCATCTGAAGTTCGCATACAAAGTCAGATTAGACAACCTCCCGCTGGCCAAATGCCACCAAAAAAGATACCCACCTCTCATCTCTCTTTCTCTCTATTGTTTCAGACTTTGAACAAGATCATATTCACTTGTATCTATCGGTATCTGTAAGACTATAACTAATATATGCATCTGTAAGGGCAAATGCCTTCTTGGAATATCATTATTTATGGAATTGGACAGAGAATGCATTTGGGATTAGTAGGATTTTTAAAAGCATTGCAAAAGACGTAAGAACTTTATGATAATTAGCGCTATATTTAAAGGACCTTGCCCATTTCTTCGAAATTTTAAGATCTGTTTTTTATGGATGATTTACTCGTATATTTTAATATCATATCTGCAGAATACATAAAGAATTTGCCCTTTAGGATAAGTGTTTATAAAATCTTATGAGTAATTTTAGGGGGTTTTTGACGAGCGGAGCAGATGATTCTTATATTGAGGGGGCTGGTTCTCTGTCCTATTTAAAGAGTTTAATGTCTTTTGGAGATTGTAAGGAGATTATTTTTTTGTATATCATAGGGATATTTGCAAGGGTGTCAAATTGATGGAGAAAGTGTCGGGCCACCACTACAAGGTTAAACTAGCAGTTCAAGGGTCCGATTAGTCAAGTCCAATTTCGGGGAGGATTTTTCTCTTATCTTTCCTGGCTCAATCCGCTTTTTACACAAAAAGAAATATTTCCCCTCACCAGTAAAACAATCTGGGGTTAAAAAATAGAAATGTGAGTTGGGCGTGGGTCCAAATTTGTTGAGAACCTTTAAGATGTACTACTGTTGAAATAATACCTAAAAGTATGGGCTCAGACACCCTTTCTTTTCTCTTCGGATCATTTAATGGCTTCACCGAGTCGAAACAAAAGTTCTTATTTAAAGCTTTACCCATTTCTTCTCCTGCTCCCTTACCGTCATCAGTTCTCACTTTGCGAATCACTCACGACTTAAATGACTATTGTATTTTTAACATATGGATATACGAGTCCTGATATTCTAAACAAACTTATAATACTCAAGATCAGAGATTCAAAGTCGGATAAAATGCAGGCAATGAGATTAGATATTGTAATATTGCAAAGTCAAAGGAGAAAATCCGATACTTGACAAAGAAAGATTGGGGTTTAAGATCGAAGGTCTATCTAATTATCTTTGAACACTTGGCCCTTATCTGGGTTTAATTCGTAAAAATGCATACCAATTTATCTGCAGAATAGGCTAATTTTAAATCCAATCCAATTAGAGAACTTAAGATCAATTCATTTAAAACAAAAAAAAATCATCGGGGATTTCAATGTGACCTTATTCTATTAGGATTTACCTAGTATGTATTATAAACCTTGAATGAACTTCAAAATTCATGAACATACACGTGGCTCTCAATCAGCAATAGGAAGCCAGTAAAATTTGGTTTGAAGGCTTGAACTTTTACCTTCAAAAATTTCATCTCTCGACTTCCCCTAGAGAGGTTAAAATAGATTTAAATGTTTAGCATTTTACTTTTAGAAAGTATATGTAGACCTATTGTATTGCAAGTTCTTGCAAATCCTTTAAATCTGACTCTTTTCATCTTGGGTTGACACATTCCTCAGACTTTGAAGTCTGAGTTCCCAAACTTCCGAGATGATGATATTTCGTAGAAAGTGCCAAACATCCCCAATGCCAGTACAATGTTTTAGATAAGTAAATTACGAATTCCTCCATTAAATTGAGACGGGAAATTCCCTCATACTAAATTGTCCAAGAATGCAATTTCCGTTAACCCGAGGACGGAAAGGATTTAAGGGGAAATCCTAATATGATTTGCATTTGCAATTTTTATAATTTCATTATAATTCTGCAAGGGTTTCCCAAAATTCTGAACTTGATGCATTTATTGCATTACCATTAAATTTCAAACTACATATAAGTAACTTCCTTTTTTCAAGATCAGAGATTAGAGTTTCTACATAATAGAACTAGACACTTTACTGTTCACAAACCTGAAGCGGATATCAGTAATACCCGAGTTTTAGGTTTTTCAAAGAGTTCCAAGTATACTGGGACATCTGAAGGAAATCCCGAGAAAGAATATTCGGGAGATGTTGGAGCGAGTGCAAATAGATGAGATCAAAGAGATCTTTCTAGCTAATCTTTGGTCTATTAATAGCTTTCCCCCCAACATGCGATTGGGGATTTAGAATTCGATGAAATACCTACCTAGCTTTCCCCTAGTATTAGTAGTACTCGAGTCTCGTACCCACTTAATATTATTTACATATATTATTCCCACGGGGCCACGAGGATTTCAGCCTTATTGGAAAGCCTTAATAAATTTTGATTGATCATTGGAGCTTTGAATCCCAAATGGAAATTCATAGAAAGATATCGAATTTTAATAGAATTGGGTCATGCGTTTAAAAACCTTCTAGATAAACTAAAGAAGTCTACTTGTATGCCAAATCCAATGTAATCAACGCCTTATTCATATTTTTTAAAAATCTGTTGGCTTAATTTTGTGAGACTGAGGATGACTAGTCGTACAGAGGGGTATGAAGAAATGGTTCAAATAAAATAAATAGATATTTAATTTTGAGCATCAAAAATTTATCATTTAATCAATCTCGTATGTACAATACAATATCATACCTCGTAATACAGATATTTCATTAAATACTCACTTGTATATTGTACGTTAAAATTACCTATAGGCCTAAGAAATATCAATCATCCAATCAATGAGCATTGATGCTTTCACTATGTAATTGTATACTTGTATACTTATAAATAGTAAACTTGTATATTAATATTTTACATTATATTATAATAATCGGGATATGTGAACAATCTACATATTCTAAAGTCCACTACTACTACGATACTCATACAGATATTAATAAGTTATTTTAATAGATTTTATATAATGATCTGAAAGTATACTTCATTCTTGCACCTAGAGCCTTACTCAAAGGTACAATAATATTGTATGCATAATAATTAATTTAGACTATTCAATATATTATAGGTAGTGCTCGTTTTACATCTTATGATCCCTCAAATTGTACAAGTCACTAATGTTAATTTTAATTACATACTATTGAGTATATGGTACATATATTTCTTTAGAGGCAGTTGAACAGCTATAGGAGATGCCTATCGATATTTAATTAAAAGATATTAAATTTTAAACAAATATTTGCAGGTTTGTATACTTTTAAGCTGAACATAATAAAACTCTTTAATTAAAGGGAGAAGAAGGGTTTGTTTTTTGGAGAAATAGAATGAATTTCCGGTTTACTTTTTTTTAAAGTCAAAATAAACCCCATTCTTTTATTCTCTGCAATTACAATCAATAATATTTCCCTTATGATGACTCTAGAGTACTTTTCACAGTACGCTTAGATATCCGGATTGATCTTGAGGCACCCGAACTACCCTCTTGGCTCCCTCGTGAGCCAAGAAGGGATGAGGATCCCATGTCATCTTCATAATTGGCCAAATCCGCAAGTCTTGCCCTAGCCCGCTGTCCAATTGCATCCAGCTTAGATCCTCACTCCAAAGCTATCCGTTGCATTGCTTGTCCCGCTTGACATCTCTGATCTATTCATGGCCATCCTTGACCTCATTCGACTTGAACTCGCGTCTGCATCCCTTCTCATATCCTCCATCATTTCATCAGCTTGATTCCTTGCCCTCTCCATCGCCCTTGAACCTGCCTCCCTTCGGCTTTTAAAGGGATCCTCTGTGAACATATCCGCTTCCGCCGACCTAGGCTTTCTCGCTGATGCGAAAAAAGGGTCATCAGACAGACCCGCAGCTGATAATGCCGCTGTCAATGGCCCTTGTGATCCAGAATCTTGAAGGCGTTCTCCAAAATTGAATCGAGGTCTCTCAGCAGCTCCTCCCAAACTTGACCCTTCATCCTCCCGCCTTCTAAACGAAGGGAAATCATCAGACAAACGCACTCGAGCTCCCTAACCCGGAATCCCCAAAGGATGAGGAGCCAAAGGAGACCCTTGGTCGCGTCTTATTGTCAAGTCTATCAATCTGGTCCTTGTACATGGACTCTCCTTGCCTATAATTGCAATCATAAACTTTGGTGGCAGGTTTTTTCCAATGTCGCCCACTACTCATTTTGAAATTTGAATTGGAGAGCTCCTGAAAAAATAAATCAAGGTTTTGTAAATGAGATTTCTTCCACCTCCTCCACCCCGCATTAATCTAATGCATTCTTAAAATAGAAATGCATAATTCTTGAACCCTTTAGACTACTCCTACTAATCCTATAAGCACTTGTTTTGCATATTATTAATCTTAAAGGGAGGAGATTCGGCTTAGCACTTGGATATGGATAAAAAAGATTCGAGTCTATTATTGGACTTTCGGAAGATTCCGGATCCCACTCACTCTAATCTTAAGGAGGAAGTTCCTGATTACACCAAAAACCCAAACTGCAAATAAATGCTTAAAAAACCAGGGCCATTGACCTCAAAATTTTTCTTCCTTATTTCAGAAATTGATTATTCATTTGAATTGGGATTTTAATTATTATATTATTGTCCGGAAGAATAGCCAATTGATTAGGCATGCAAGTAAAATAATTGGGATTTAAGTACCTCTCGACTCTAGAAAAAAAGAACGGTTTCAACACAATCAGGGCTTCAGGAATGGATAATATAGTAATTATCGGATCCAATTATACTATAGGTATGGCTCCGATTTCCGCCCCGAAGATTCTAGATTTAGAATAAAATCAAGCCGGAAATGATTAGCTTAAATGGAATGAATTGAATTACTTGAAATTACCGTTCAATAGCCGGTGGTATTTGAAAAACTCGAAGGTACTCCTCCAATTAATTAGAGTTCTTTACTACACTTACAATCGGAATAATTATCCACTTGAATAAGAATATATGTATATGTGCTTAAAGTGAGATTTCGCCTAGTGGCCAATTCTGCATTCCTACTCCTCCGAAAAAGCTCTCTCCGAACCGAAAAAATCAAAGGCTCGGAGCCAGCAAATCTTTGAGGATATGTACTGTGCAAGTCTGTAGTAGACTTTTAATTTTAGCTAACTGTAATATGTACACAGTATAGACATTATGATATGCTTACTAAGCACACAGAGTTTATTTCAAGGTTCTTTCTCCTCCGAGTCTATTTTCATCTCGGCCGAGAAAGGGATTCAATCCGAGGGTAGCCCTAATAATATGTGTTCAACCAGTTCTTTATTCATTAAAACATCTTGGGGTTCTAAACTTCTAATTCATTCTGGAAATGTTCTCTCCTACATTTTTGCACGCCCCAAATTGTCTTAAAAACACCCATCATATCCGTATATTACTTTACATATATACGACCTGTTTGCTTTTATATGGATGAGGAAATTGAGATCTATGCAAAAAAATCCCTTTGAATATCGACTTCCCTTGACACTTTACATTAACAAAACAATCTGGCTGGCACATTTCTTGCGGATTTCTTTGTCGGCCGCAGACTGGGTCGGAAACAATCCGCAAACCCATTGTTAACTCAATCGGAACCTCCCGGAACATGCCTTCCAAATTCCAACAGAATTTGTCCCATATACCTAACTTCATGAGCTAATAGTATCGTACATACTCGTACAATTTGTATTTACATTTTACAAGCGTTTACGAGTTGTTTTTCCTGATAATTATCTAAACCATGTAATTTTTAGCATATGAGAACATTCTACAATAGTATGTGGCATCTTTTTGGGTCAAACTCGAGGGATTTTTATGATAGAGAATTGAAACCTACTAATTATTTGGGCCTAATTAACTAATTATTAAAAGGTCATGACTTGACGGATTTTTTTTCAAATTCGGAGCAATTGAAGACCTCGAGTAACTGCATTTCTTTCATAAATGAACCGAGTATCCAATGTCCACAACGTGAGGGCGGAGTTTCTGAAGTCATAATTAAATATTATGTGATTGTGATATCTTCATCAGAAATTAGTAAAAAAAATGCTAACAAACCTTTAAAGGAAGCGTCCAAAATCAAATACACAATTTAGAAGTTTTCAAGCGATATAAGTATTCGATAAAAGTATTGTTGTATTTAATATTAATAACATGACCTGAATAATCCTTAATTTAATTATATAATTAAAAAAAATTGTTTTTAATTTAATTTAAAATAATTAATAAATAATGATCAAACGTTTTCGTAGTCGCCCTCTATTTGTCGTGTATTCGACGCGGTTAATATTTAAAGGGAGAGTCCGGGCCGGGTCTCATTGTGGTCAAAAAAATTGCTTGCTTTTGAAAATTAATTATCAAAAGTCTACCTAATTATTTTTATTTTTTAATTAACAATAATTACCTACACGTTGTCAAAATAGCGGGGTATCCGGAAGCCGGAAAGGTAATCTTCGACCGAAGATACGAGACTTGGCCTGAACCTGAGGTAAAATTTATTTTTTTAGCTTTAGCTGATTTTAATTTTGAAAAATAATTCACAGAAGTGGTCAACCGACGGCAAAAAGAAAAAGAAGTCGAGTAAGGTCAAGGCATCATCCTCAGGAGAACCACCTGAATATTCGGTCGAAGACACCGCATTTGAAATGGGAAAGAAGCGAAGTTGTATTGGAATTTCCATTCCTCATGAGCCGAAAATTGCAACAATTCTTAATAATGTTCGGGATGCAGGGTATTCAAAATTAAATAATTTTAATATGACTGAACAGCAGTTAATAAATTATATATTTTAAAGGTATGATTTCCTATGCACGACTCTTGTGGCTGAAGATGTGAATAAAAACCGATTTGGAGAAGAATCGGTCCCACCACCCTCAAGCGAGAAGGAATACCCATTCACTTGGTCGGATATTGAATTGCCGTCAAGTGGGAGTAAGAGTTTATTTAAATCCAGTAAGTGCGGCTTATTTAATGTCAATCAGTCCCTGAGTGAGGATGTCATCTCTCAAAAAAAGGAATAGGATTTTTTATAAATTCTATTTTCAAAAAGTACCATTTTAAAATTTGAGCTTAAGCTTCTAGATGTAGTATGTAGTTTATATAATTTAAATAGAAATAAATTCAAATGTCTAATTATTTTGATTTAAATTCATTCTCAGTTGTTGGCAAATTGAGTAATGTTGCAGATGAACTCCAAGCCACAACATCTCTCGTCCGAATTAAAAGAGCGGAGGCTGCAATCCTTCAAGAAATCAATTTCTGTCAACATCTTGCCATTCCAGCAGTTGTAGTTGAGCCATCAGGAAATTCCTTCAATCTGGCACGTATTCTTCATCAGCGGCTAGCTTATGGTGTTCATTCCTCTGTCCAGTATTCATCAACAGCGGTATTTGATGTGTGATTTTAATTACAATATTTCTCCGCAATTTATTTTGGTATTTGTTTATTCATTTATTTTAATTTTTTTACTAGTATTGGATCCGTCTTAAAATGGGAAGTGACCCGAAATATGCGGTAGACCTAACTGGAAGGCCAAGTAGAATGTATAGTGCTAATTCTTGGAATGTGTAAGTGATATGCATTCAAATAAATGCATTTTGATTTATCCTAATTTTTCTTTTCAGTTGGAATGATTTCCGTACAATTTGTAATTACGAAAAACGGCTGGTTGTAGCTCTAGACATGCCTCCGGATCTTCCTCCAGAGGAAGAAATACAAAGATGGTTGGGAGAACCCGTCAAATGTATTTTTGTGGATTCAAGTACGTTCTCAGACCTTTGAATTCGGAGATGATTTATTTAATAATGTATTAAATTAATAGCCACCTTCCTAACGAATGAAAGCGGGCTCCCAGTCCTTTCAAAACCTCATCGGGATGTGCTACGCTCATTTTTCAAGCTTGGAATACAGGTGGTAATCAATTTCGATGCTTTTAACCCACAGACTGTTCCCCTCTACAAGAAATACATTGATCGATTGTGGTATGATTGGGTAAGAGACATCAATCCTTTTCTTTTTGAATCGATCAATAATATTGAGCTCTCAAAATACAGCAAGATAGCGCGGAAGTGAGAAATAATTATAATCTCGTTGCGGGCTATGAGGATTACCTTCAATGTCCACTCCAACCTCTCATGGACAATTTGGAATCTCATACTTATGAGGTTTTCGAAAAGGATCCAGTCAAATATGATTTGTATTATACGGCAGTTTATGAGGCGATCCTAGATAAAGTTCCAGAGCCCGAGAAAGATACAAAAACGCTGTAATTTCCCATTTAAAAAAATCAATATTTGAATCTCAAATACAAAATTCTATATTTAAAATGCTATTTATTTTTCTCCAGGATTGTAATGGTTGTAGGAGCAGGGCGGGGTCCTCTAGTACGTGTAGCAATCCGTGCTTCAATCGCTGCTGAGCGAAAGATCAAAGTGTATGCGATTGAAAAGAATGAGAATGTCCACAATACGCTGAGATATTTTAAGGACAACGAGTGGCCTCCAATTGTTACACTTGTGACTGCTGATATGCGAGATTGGTGAGTTCTTAAAAGCTTTGAGCTTGTTATTTGTTGCAAAAAAAACTATCTATACTATTTTAAACGTATTTTTTAATAGGGTTGCTCCTGAAAAGGCTGATATTATGATCAGTGAGCTACTGGGCTCATTTGGTGATAACGAGCTCTCTCCAGAATGCTTAGATGGTGCTCAAAAGTTTTTAAAAGAAGATGGAATAATGATTCCAGAAAGTTATTGCTCTTTTGTTGCTCCTGTCATGTCCTCAAAGTTGTACACAGAGGCTAGAGCATTTCGGGAAATAAATCGTCATGTCCTCACCTGTTTTGAGACACCCTATGTTGTCCATAATGCATAATAAATATATAATTGCTCCAGATCAGCTTCTATTCCGATATATTCATCCTAATCGTGATATAGGTTCGGATCCAAATTGAAATGAATTGAATTTGTATTGAATTGATGGTTTTTACTTTATTTACTCTTTTTATTTAGAAACCCCAGGGGTAGAGAACCAATCGAATGATCGTTACGGGAGCCTTACATTTAAATCTAGGCTGGATTGTACACTACATGGATTTGCAGGGTATTTTGAATCCGTTCTTTACAAGAATGTACTCATGAGTATTCGACCCAGTTCTCATTCAAAAGGTATGCAAAATACCCGGAATTTATAAAAAGTTATTTAATTAACAAATTCCTCAACTTTTTTTTGAAAAAATCTAGGAATGTTTAGCTGGTTCCCCATGTTTTTCCCCATAAAGGTATATATTATGAATCATATGATTATACAGAATTGATCTTTACATGCCACTTTGAAATAGGATCCAGTGTATGTGAGAGAAGGTGATACAATTACAGCACACTTTTGGCGTTGTTCTTCAAAAGCGTCTGTCTGGTACGAATGGACCGTTTCCTCTCCGGTTCCACTTCCCATTCATAACCCAAATGGAAGAAGCTACATGATTGGTCTTTGATTATAGTACGTATATTGACTCAATTTATGATTTGTCCAATTGAAAAAAAAGAACATTTCCAGTATTCAGACTTTTGGAATGAAATAATCATCGATGAGAGAAGAATCCTGGAGAAACTTAACAACATGCTGGAGCTACTTGTTTCCTGTCAAATGCTAACATCATTTCAAAAACGT
>JAAZTK010002190.1:0-11775 GCA_036507255.1 Megalothorax incertus
CTTGAGGATGTAATTGGCAATAAAGTTAGCCTATTAGATTTATATAATTTTTTGGACTCTGAGAATTTGAATGTAATAGAGAGTTTTTCTAAATATATCATCGAATGTATTAATAGAATATAATATATTGATAAATCATAAAGCGTAGCGTAATCAATTTTTTGTAATAATTAAGTGTCTTATGGGCCAAAGGCTCGGCAAAGTCACAGTAATAAAACCACTATACTATGTATGTATGTAATATGGGATTAAATTAGCAAATCCCATGTGAATTCCCCTCGCTGGAATTTATGTGTGAGGATTTTGTATATGGAGAGAGTAGGAGGGGAACAAAAGTCAAAAGATCCCTTATTATTGCTTCTTGGGGTTTAACTGTCATGTTTGCCTAATTAGCCAGACATGGACATGGCCCGAACTCGCATGCAAACCACAAATAAAAGCTCGGTATATTGAAATTTGTGATCAAAGCCTCCCCTGCATTCTCTTGGTGGAGCTTTTGTCTAAATATTACTACATTTGGCTTCGTCCATAAATTTAAACTCTGAAGAAACAAAGGAGCAAATATTTAATTGACTGAAAAACCAACAACTTTAGTATCTTTATTGCCGACAAATTACCAGCATATAAAATCTCCCCTTTTTACTCCAGTCCAAAATCTCTCCATACCCCTTATGGCTTTTACAATGGGAGAAACCCCGAGTACACAATAAAACACATGAGCAATTAGTGATGAGCTTTATAAGTTTATAACAATGCCATAAAGAAAGGGGCTCAGAGTCGCCAACTTTTATTTCTCAGACGTAAATTAGACGTTGTTAATAAGGCGGATTTTGTAGGTCTTTCTATCTATAAAATAAACAAAATAATATAAACTCGTAGTAGTATTAAATCCCGCTGGAAAAAGACTGTATACTATACGGATATTCATGCGTACAGTTCCTGGTAAATGCACATTTCTTAATGAACCTTATTTAGGGTTTGCAAAAATCTACTCTATATTTAAGCATATGGGAAGTTGCGAATTGCGTGGGATCTATTTTGCATGTGTAATTCAATACCATCGTACCTTTCATTAGGACTTCGAGTCTCGGATAGCACTTAAAATAATATTAGATAATTAAGGGAAATAGGATGAGGATAAATAGAGGGTTCGGGGTGTTCTCTATTCGCCAGCCCGACACGGAAAGGTGAGTTAGACTCTTACAAAAGAATTGGCAAATAAGAGTAGGTTTTAAACTCGGACCGGAAAAAGGTCTAGGGAATAATGGAAGGAAATGGAGATGGCAAATTATGACACTTGAATTAATTTGACATGCCCCTTCAAAGGTTCAAATACTGGGTGAAGAATGCGAAATACCTAATACATGTTTAATCAACTATGTTATTATCTGAATAGCTGTACTGTGGAGTCCGGGCCGAAGGAGATATTAGCAATAGAGTAATGGCTTCATTTGGGATGATTACACGCTCAGAACATAAATATCTTTGTCGGTGGATGAGTAAATGAAAGCGGTCGGTCTTCTCCGGGGAAGCTCTACGGATCGATTTCTTTACGTGATCGGTAGGACTAGGTATATTGAAGTTATTGTGTGGGGAAATCTGCCAATAAACTTTTAGAACTAAAACTACTAACCTGAATTGAATGAATGGAATATCTTGGCTCTGAGGATAAGAGAATTCCTTTTGAGCTTATGAATAGGTTCGTATACTTAGCACAGGCCAAGACCCTTAAGCTCATTTAAGGCTGGCCAATGTGAGCATTTATGTCAAATTTACTCCCTAAATACCAGTTTGTGTGTGCACCGAACAAGCCAGGTTTGAGCTTAGAGAATTTCTTTTATTCAAACTCGGCAAGGATACATCATGATGAGCAGGCGTTGCAGTTCAATATCCAATATCTGGAAAAAAAACGCCGAATAAGCTAATACGACAGCCTTGCCCATACGTACAACTTTATTGTGCACTCTGGGTCGGTCTCTCCCTTAAATAAAGGAACTATACGACGAAGGGATCGAATGAATGGACAGATGTTTTTGGAAAAACTTTTGGCTTGCTCCGAATTTTTCGTAGTAACCCAAAGGTATTTACTTATAGAGGCTCAAACTGGTGGAAGTAGGATCGTCGGAGATTGAAAGTAATGGATTGGTAGTGAGAAGAATCCCAGGTTCTATTTGAACAGTTGACGTATTATTGTTAGGGCTCCTTGAATGTGAGATTTATCGTGGATTGTCAATAGGAGGTCAGTTCCCTCCCCCGACTTTACTGGCTATTAGCATTGCCTGGTCCGTGTGTGTATTTTGACCCTGGTTAGCAAATATGAGGGGAGAATCGGGAGCGGCGTATGCCACCGAAATATTTTCAATTTCAAATATGAATGCCCTATTACGGAGCATTTTTCTCGGGAAATAATTAGAGCTCCCCCCACCTAGAACTGTACGAGATTTGACGTGACATGACAGATTTCTATAAGAATCTGTACAAATATGGAGCGACTGACATGAATAGGTGGCCGAGCGTGCAATAAGCTATAACCTCCGATTATGGTAAGGGCACTCTCTGAAGGGAGAGTGAAATGATTAGCCAACTAATTTGTAATTGCAAAAGAAGAAAGAGGAAAAATCAAAGGTGTAGGTATAACCAAAGATCGTTAAATTATTAATATGCCCTTGGGTTGCAAGTCTGCAAATATGTAAATTTCGTAATGATATTCCCAGAGCCTTAAGTCAAGCTCAGAGACATTAATTGACTCGGCCACACACAAATACCTTTAAAGAATACATGCTCTGTGAATACTCCTTGCAATGTCAGATAAGATTGGAATGCAAATTCAAAGAAGCTCACAAGAACTTAATTATTCGAAGCATCTCGAGCTCATAACCCATGCAACTCCCGAGTATATTGAAAAGACATTCATTTAGCAAAATTTCTAATTTATATGACACGCTTAGGAATCCTTCCCCTCAAATTACTTTGCCAGAGATGAGGTTCTAGAGTGTATGAGCTTGCTTACATTTATGTAAGTTTATGCCCAAATACTCTAGGAATACTCGTATAGGTACTTGTAATCCTATTACTTCACCGTCCTCAGCCTTAATTTTAATTTACAAAGCTGACAAAATTAATCTCACCCTTAAATTTTGGGCTTCCAAGCGTCTCTAAAAAGGGTAAACTGGAAGAATATTTATCGATTCGGATTTTGTATATTACTTTAAAGTAGTAGTAGGGAGAAGCCTGAGAACTCGAGGAGTTGTCATCCAAAGTCGTCGCCCTTCAATCTCTATTTAACTTTATTAGGGTCCTCTGTCAAGGGTTAAAAGAAGGCGACAGGAACTTGAAAAAATATAAAAAGTTGAGAATATTTCCCCTCTCCCATTTCCTTTGACTCAAGGTATGTATAGGGCAAATAGTACTAGGTATATTCCCTATTTGCATAAGATCTTCCCCCCTCCTTGTCTTGTTATTACTACCCCGCCTGACTCAACTGACACAACCCAATATTAACATTTACCATCTCCTCCGAAGAGTTGCACTCATCAAGTGCATCCCAATGTTTTCCAATTTAATTTCCAACATTATGCAGATCACTTTTAGCTTTATTTAACCCACCGACAGTTTAAAAAGTCTAATATGGAGTCTTTTTATCCTTTCCGTCTGTTCCAAGTCGACTGACTTTAAGCCATATGCCAAAACAAATGAAAAAATCCACCGATTTCATTAGGTGATAATTTCCCCTAGCATTTGTCAAACTCTCCTCACGGACCTGCCTATCTTTCTCGTCTATTTCCCCCCTTCTTTCTTTCAGTTCACTTTCTCAAATTATCCGAGAATTAATGAATCGTGAATTTAGAAGGAAATAGTGAAGATTCATCACTCGTCTGACAGTTTTACATCTCGAACTCTGGGGAAATTGAAGAAATACCCAAATAAACACAAAGTGCATGTGAAATGATCTCGAATCAATCTTACAACTTATACAAAATTAATCAGTTAATTTATCCCCCAATACTTTAACCTATA
Organism: Megalothorax incertus; assembly: GCA_036507255.1. NCBI lineage: Eukaryota > Metazoa > Arthropoda > Collembola > Neelipleona > Neelidae > Megalothorax > Megalothorax incertus. Next base: position 4,018 of record JAAZTK010002190.1, read on the forward strand.
TTTCCGCCAAAAAGATCAAGCCTACATTTTGTTAAATTGTAATTTTATTCATGCAAGTAGCTCGCTATAATCTTTTAAGGGCATTTCTTGAGCTTAGGCTTTAAGTCCCACTTTTCTTTAAGGCACGTGCATCTTCTTAGGTGTGAATCTTGTCTCCTCAGCCTCCCTTGTAATCTTTGAAAAAAATCTCACAAATTCCTCTACAATTTTCTCACATTACCTCTCGCTTGGCTTCCGTCACTTTTCTGTCATATTTTTACATCAAAATCAAATGACTCGGCTATTTCTCATTCCCACTTTTCCTCTCTTACGTGCTCGGCCCCCTTTACAAAGATGAACTAAGAACTAAGCGCTAGAACAGGCATAATTTCATTTGAAATTGGTAAAAGGGAAGCAGACCTTAAATTCCCATGCTTTCCCAAAGAAAAAAAAGTGTCCAACCCCCTCTTTACAGTTAAAGACCCTTAAAAGCCCCCATTATGTCTCTCGGACGAGTCGGGATCTCATCTCAATTCAAATCTCCGACGTCCGCTTTAACATTCCCCCAAAATCCAAATTCATACCCAAATCATCCACCGCCATGTCGAAATTTGATGCTTTTTGTGCCCTCCTCAGCAAATCTAAATAGACTACTTGGAGGAGTATTGAATAGAGGGGATGGTCCATTAGGTCTCTGCAACAACTCTTCTCTCGCCGAGAGTAAAGTACGGTCAAGTCAACTTGGAATGCGTCAGTGAGCTTTCAAAAGAGGGTCAGCCCGTCAAGTTAGTGAATGTGCTCAAATTCCTGGAGTACTTACGATTCAGAACGTAACAATAATGCAATATAAATTGGGACAATGGCAAAAGGTTGGGAGAGATTTTAAATTTGAAGAGCATATAACTCCATATAACAATATTTTATACTAGCACACATATGAACTTATAAAGTTGTAATAGTTGCCTCACTCTACTTTTTGGCCGAGAAAAAAATCCACCATTACAATACAATGCAAGCCGTGTTCTCCAAGTCTTTCGTCTCGAGAGAGTCTTGACGGGAAACCCCGATTCAAGTTCTGGCCGAGTCTTACATAATGTTACAAATGGGTTTAAATTGAAACTGGATTTAACATGAAGTTGTTACTGGAATGAAAAATAGGGAAAGGAAGCCAAATAGGACTCAAGAAGCACACGCAATGCAGGCCCTGCCTATCAGAGCATTTTTAAGTATATTATTTTTAAGAATACACTCGCTCGGGGCAGGGCCTTTTAATCGTAGTAGATTCAACTCCTCCAAGAAGTGCCCCGAGGTTAATATCAAAATTTATATATGCTTCTGATCTGAAATTTAGTTATACACTCTTCAGCCTATGATGATCTCTATTTAATGGATATTTTTTAAGGCTTACAAAATACACAGTCGAGATGCGAATTTGAATACAAATCTTCATTTTAATGCTCCCTACGTTAATCGATGAAAAGAATCTGAAAAACCTACATCATTAAAATGAGGAGGACTTTTAGACAAATAAACAAAAACATCCGAGTACTTTTAAAGTGCGTAATTTGGAATACTCTTTGAAAAATACGATCAGAAATACTCGTAAATAAGAGCTCATTTTCATCCACCACTTTCCAAAATATTCCCAAATTTACAGCTTCAAAAACTTTCGAGTTTAAAACTTCTCCGAAATCCTAGCTTCAATATGTTTAAAAATAAGGTTTAGTGTAATGGGTCGTTTGGGTTCTGTTTTCCAAGCTCACCCCATAAAGAATCTCCAGATATTTTTCTAACCAACTCAGATACATTTCTTAATATCCTCATTATTGTATCAGATGTCGGTTCTTTTTAGCTTTGCCTCACCTTCTTCTTTACGAAGAGTGAATTGGAATTAGTAAATGTGTACTCGCCCATATGAAACTCATATTTGTACACCTATATAAACCACATGGCACATTATATTCATCTTTCGTCTCCTCCTCCTCCTTTGCAGAGCACAAAGGAGCCTTCTATTTCAGATTTCGACGCTTTGTTTGCACACTATTGTCGGTGTCCCCGTAAGAGAAATATAGGGATATCATGTTTTGACAAAAGAAACCGGGTGTTTATATCCGAGTATATCGTAGGTACTCGTATAGATCATATATTATGGACAAATATGAAATGAAAACCTGCAGGTAAGAAGGAAATGAATCTTGGGGATACATTACCCAAGAAATATGGAATGTTAAAAGGCCTATTTAGTGGAGAGCAGTTGGTGAGCAACCTATTGTAAGACTTGTCATGAAGGATCGAATGAAAAGGTGCATTTAAGACTAATACGAGTCGTGAGAGGACGAGAGGTGCGAAGGTAAGATGTGTACCAAGATATAGGACGAAAGGGCCCTTGTCAAACCCTATAATTTTTCAGATTTAAGCTCTAAATCCCTTTCTGATAACCAGAAATAACAACAAATACAAGGGACAATTTACTCACGGAGACGACGACACTTTCCGTTGATGAAATGCATTTGAAACCCAGTCGAGCCAGCAATCAACCCATTTCTTTTCCTTATCTCTTGCAGCATCAGCTTATGTCTCCTCCTCCTGCACCCAAAACCCTTTTTAATACCTTTGGGACACTACCTGTTTACACGATGTCGTATTTAATGATTTATGACTTTACAGATTGTAAATATAGGGATTTGTCCATTTACAAATCATTCTTTTCATGCGTTTCTAAATTATATTGCTAATCATAGAGTTAAAAACTTAATTTCAAATAAATGAGTCAACAAAGTAGATTTATTTCACAGCTCTAGATTAGTTAAAAAAGCTATTAGACATTTCCTTACAGCTCAATGAAACGTTTTGTAAAGAATTTAACCTTAAATCTAAATATGCATCCAAATATTTTGGTCTGATGGACAAATTTGCACTCTCCAATGATAAATTTGATTTTTCATTAACTTCAACTTGCACTTGAGGCTAAGCTATGTAATAGACAGGGCAATCAAAGAGCTCTATTTAAAATGTGCTGAAACTTGAACTGTCGTGTAGTCCTTTCCTTTCTTCCTTGTCGATTATAAATGATTGTCGTTCGGTTGGACAAAGAGCTCCCCATAAAATTACAATGGAACATGAGCCTGACTCTGCTACTCTATAACCTAGAGCAAATTTGGTCCGAAAATAGAACTCGAACAATAGTTTTGTTTTGTTGATTTTTGAAAGTGACAAGTCCTTGCCCAAGCCTCAAACTTTGCTCGAAGCAACAATGCCAATCCTCGGGATCAATACTTAATACTTGCTATACAAGCTACAATACATTGTAGAGAGTATCTCGTAATATTCATAGGAAGCCGAGAGAAGAATAAATAAGAGCCAACAAAGCGATGAGAACAATCCATCTCTTGCGCTGAATTGAAACCCTCTCATTTTCAAAGCTCACAAATCAATGATTCTCCTCCAATGTTCCATCCAGCTCTCCCTTTTCAAATGATTGATTGTGCACAAATGGTTGGGACATTGAGTTTTAGCCAGGACACGTTTGTGACCTTTTTGCGAAATCCTCGAATTGTGTTTGGTATTAAACTATCTGTATTCTGTTACTCTGTATTGTAGAAATGGCCTAATCAATGCATTGCTCTTGAGAGTCTGAGACTGACTCGTTTCAAAGAACTTGACAGATTACATGGGATCGAGATTACAATTTAAAATGAACCGGCCACTTAAATTCTATTAATTCCATTCCATGCAGACCTCTCAGGCTCTCTCTGTAGTCAGGATCAGATCAGATTGATGTTTATTGCGAAATTAAGCATCATTGTTATTATTACATGCATATTAAGTAAGTACCCCTTGCTCTAATGGGAATCCCCTACAGGCAGAAATATAATTAAAAATCGAATCAGCTCGCACAACTTTGTTCCTTGTGTGCAACCCTCTATATTGGGGATTTCTATCACACTTGAATAAGCCAAGGCAAATTTGCAAAAACTATCTCCTAATTCTAATTGGTCTCTTAATACTCGTACTACCTACTAGAATCCAATTTATATTAAGCTTGAGAGCTCAATTTAAAATCCTTCCCCATGTTCAAATTCAGTATGTTACGCACATGATGCGAAATTAGTATTCGCATTGAGCTCGATTCTCCCCTTAATTAAGTTTGAAAGACAAATTAATTAAATGTTCTGTAAGCTAATAAATAACCTGTTTCATTCTGCCTCTGCCTCTGTGCAAGCCTTCGGGAGCCGAGCATTCCAATGCAATATATAGAAATTATTTTTGCGAATGCACATAAACAAATTGTCATGCTTCAAGGCTGACAATTTTGATAAAAACATTGACATAATTCTCATATGCCATATAAGGCCTGTATAAGAGAGATCGATTACATCTCCAACAGTTTTCAAATAAATTTCATCAGTAGGAGGGATCCTCCAAATTGTATCATTGTAATAGTATACCTAGAATATCCTCCCCAGTAGCAAATGTTTGCCCAAAAGCAATCTCAAATATTAAATCCTATTGAAATTTTGAGAGTTCCCGATTAGTTTGGGGGATTAAATCCCTTTGTAAACGCTGTCGCAGCCCCCAGTCCCGGGTTTGAGATCTTTTGAAAACTGGAATCGATTTTCCTGAGGATATTATCAGCCAAATTTGCATGTGCTGAAATATATTAGGAGCCTCTAGGTCTTTGCGTCTTTCTCTGGCTTCAAAAAAATCCCATTTCCAAGCAAAAAGATTATACACACAGAAGCTCCAAAAGAAATAATGTTTCCTTTAGGTTTTTTTCCCGAATGCTTTGAATCAAGTGCGAATGAATTTACGAGAATCTTCCATATGATGACAAGCAAAGAGAGACTCTTTCTCCAAGAGTATTTCCGCGTAACATATTGAATTTATGAGAGTTATATCTTCCTCCTCCCATAAATCCACCCGGTTTGAAAATCTTTCGGAACTGAATTCGAATGCAGAGGTGAATATGAATGAGCAATTTTACTTGGATAAAGTTCATAAAGTATAAAAATAGCAGGGAGTAAATGGGAGTAATTTATTGTCCGTGTAATTCATTGCAAATAGATATGCTGAAAATGTTTAGAGTAATTCTCTTAAGTGCTTACAAGCTAATCGAAGAGAAATGTTCATATTAAACACTTGTATAAAACGAGCCGGTGAGAGCCAGCGAATTAATATAAAAAATGATTACTATGATTTAAGCAAATACTCGCTTGCATAAGAGCGAAAGTATGATCCAATTTGTCATATGCTCATATGCTCGCCGATTAATGCCAACTTTAATTTACTCCTCCATTTAAATTTTCAACGTGAATTTAAGCAAATTGGGTAGATATGAAATTGGGGATATTTCCAAACATGTACAAATATTCTTGGACTCTCCGCCAAGCGAACAGATGAATATTGAGGGTTCGTGGATATTGGAATTCCATCTTTGTAGTTTGTGTAAACCATATCCCTCCGCCCTTTATGGTTTATGCTTTTTCCCCAATAACGAAACCTTCGTCCACTCCTCTCTCAAAACCATACGGATTCCGGGAGTGAGAGGGAATTTCCGAAATTCGAGATAAATTCTCACATTTTGGAAATGGGGTAGCTCAGTTTACTACTTGAGCAACTTTTCCTGTATTTGAAGAATTAGTGCGTTAAACCTTTAAGCACTCTGCACTTGAATACGGATATTATCCCGAGTATCACTATATAAGAGTTGAGAGAGGAGTGTGAGAAGGAGAAATCAATAGGCATAAGGTCTAGGCAAACAAACGTAATATGGGGTTCCTCCTGTCGTTCTCAAAGTGTCAAAATTCAAAAGTTTGCTCTCTTTCAAGCCTACTCACTCGCTCAAGTATGTGTTTCAAGAGCTTATAAGATGGCCAAGCTTAACTCACCATGTGACGCCGCTCCGATGTTCTCGCCTTAACATTAGACAGAGAAATATTGGGAGTTGGAGCAATACGGCCTTTACTACTACTATGGATTTATATGCATTAGAAAGTAAAGAAGTGCACCAAGTTTCTCTCTGGATTAAGGCTGGTGAAACAAAGCATCATAAATCAAACGGAGGGAGCATATGAGGAGTTTGAGCAACTCCTCAATGTCTTCGTACTCCTTGAATTATCTTTCAATGTATCTGAGACGTATTATTATTAAATACACTGCCCTACAACTATGTTAAGTATCAATAAAACCCGAGCTCCAACTTAATTCAATGCTAATTCGCAATTGTGCTGAAATCTAGGTAGTAGTATCGTGGTAATACTACTACCTATGAACGACCTTAGAAGGTATTAAGAATTTCGAGAACATTGCTCCTGGCGAACAGAACAAGGCTCTCTCATTGTGCAGGCTGGGGTTACAAATGATTTACTCGGATTCATTCAAGATTTATGGGCAGTAAAATAATTTAGAAAAGTAGTGCAAATCCTATATGTTCAGGATCAAGTCAGAATAAAGTTCATCCTTCTTCTTCTTCCTACTACTTTTTTTATCTGTTCCGAGTTGTTCGAATACACATGCTTGTGTATTAATGAAAGGAGTTGGCAAACAATAGGAGCACCTCAATAATTAAGTTCTCGGAATACTCGTGCAACGAAGCTTTAAGAAATGAGGCGCTTGAAAGTTTATGTATTCTCCGATAGGATAAGAGCACTTCAACGTAAGAGCTGGGACTTTTTGCATACAACTCCTCCTTATTGTACTGGGTGAAAAGGGAGTTTTTATTCAGAGGTTTGAACAATATGAGCTCCCGCGCGGCATGCTCTCGTAATTCGCTCGGGAAGGAATGTTTGAGAGAGATAATGAAGTTGGTAGGCAAAACTAGAGCTATTAAATGATAAAGTAAAGGTCATTAACATGCACACCTGAGCAAAGGCTAAGGAAGGGACTCGATAATACTCGTACTATGCAATATGCAAATGGAATTAAATTGATGCTCCAGAGTTGTGACTCGAAAGAGAACAATACTCTTAAATCAGAGGGTAACGCAAGAGCAACTCCAGGTTGAACACTTTAAGACTCAAATGCATTTATGCAACTTGAACTTGAATACAAAAGTTACATGGGGGAGACAATTGCAGGACTGAGAAATTCAAAAGAACAGTCAGACTCCAACCACCATTATTGCATTTGGGAATTTACATTTGATGCAGCTCGAGTGGTGCTAGTAGTGAGTGAATACGGTACAAATAGAGACAAGAGAGTCAATTTTGAATTTAAAAAAACAAGAGTAACTGCTCTTCGACATGCAAGGAAATCTTCTTAGGGTTATTTTGTACTTTTGAATATTCTGGATATGCATTATTTACTGGAGTAAATTGAATTTGAATATCCGTATCTGCATTTGAATTCCTTCCCATAAGCTATTACTCAACGCACATTGAAGAATCTCCAATTTGGAGCTCAAAGAGATGCACACAGAGTTGTCCTAATCCTTTCACTATATTTGTTAGATAAGGAGTGGCGGAGAAAAAGTGAAGTGGCTTTTTTTGTTTCGGCTTTCTTTTAATTATGAAAGAGGTAGAGATTGAAAGCTTCCCATCCCAATTTCTCAGCCGGATTTGGAGATTTGCTTTTTGGAAATTTGGGGTGGGACTTTGGCTTGTACATTTTGACATATTGGCACACGAAGAGGCGTGTATTCATTTTCCCATCCTCTCCTCTTGTATCAGGACACACACCGACTTCAAAATCTCCTCCGTTTGTAATGCTGCTCCTGCGGTTTCTCCCGACTATAACTCATCTGTATACTGGAGGATTTGTACGCACTGAGCTCCAGCTAAT
>JAAZTK010002191.1:0-11773 GCA_036507255.1 Megalothorax incertus
GTTTGCGTTCGGACTGATGTCGAACGCCTGATCATTCGGGCCAATCATCCGACCGAATTCCAGTACCTTGAGGTCGAGGTCAAGGATGACCCCTTTTCGTGCATCATCCCTCAATTGAAGTCCGCAATTGAATTTATCAGCCTTGCGTTGAAAAACGGCGGAAAAGTGAGTTTTAGACGCCATAAATTTGAATTTTTGCGCCGAATTTAATTGCAAATTTCAAATTCTTCGCAGGTTTTAGTCCACGGAAATGTCGGCAACTCGAGGGCACCTGCCATCGTCACGGGCTACCTCATGTCAACCTATGGCCTGACCTTTGACCTGGCCATGAAGTATGTCATGAACGCTCGTGGCGCTGTATGCGTCAATGATGGATTTGTTCATCAACTAAAAGATTTTGAGATGGTGCTAAAAGCTGAGAATGCACTTTATGGACTAATGGAGATTGAGGTTGGTTTTTTAAGGGGTCAAAGGTCAAATTGTAATAAAATTTAATTGAAATTGAAGGGGAATGCGGAAAATAAGAGGAAAGCTGAGGAGGAGGCTGGAGGGGATGCTCAAAAGGTACTGATTCGCGGCCAAGAAGAAGAAATGGATGATCAAATGGAAGAATAATCAATTTTTATTTAAAAACTCGAATTCAATTATTTTTTGTATACTTATTTAAATGGAGGTCGGCAAAAATTTTAATTGTACAATTGGCCTAAAATGACCTAAAATCTGAGTAAAATAATTAAGATAATAAATCAATGGATAGGTAAGAAAACAACTGCAATTGGAAGCATTTGGTGCATTTATCCTCATTCTCTATATGAAATACATTGATAAAAAGATACTAAATGGCATCATCATGTCCTGGACTTGAAATTTAATTAAATTAAAATGGATTTTAAAATTTCAACGATTTTTAAATGGGATTATTAATACCTACTCACAATCAAACTAGAATATTCTTAGAACGGGTCATGTGGGATTTATGTAAGTAGAAATCCTTGGGGTAAGATTAAGGATTAAAAGGACAAAGTTTAAATCCAATAGATAAAGAATTGACATGCATTTACGGCTATGTATATTTACGAAGCTAGTGATCTAAATTCATTAATCCTTAAATTCTATTTAGAATTATTTTAATTCTATTCATTTCAAAGTCACATTTTAAGGGTAAAAATGGCGTCAATTTCCGCAGAATGTCCCATCTGTTTCGAGAGATATTCAGGGCCCATTTTTAACTGCGAGACAGGTCACTCAATCTGTGGACAATGTACCACACAGGTCTCCCAATGTCCAACATGTCGTGCCCCAATGACCAAAGGTCGCAATTTTACACTTGAAGCCATTTTGGTGGAATTTGCTCAATCCTCGACTTCTAGAAATTTGGAATGTTCCTTCAAGGAATGCCGGGTGAAATTCCAAAGCCAAGATGACGCCAAATCACACGAAAAGGAATGCGAATTCCGGTAAATTATTTAAATTTAAATTTAAAAAGTTCTTTGAAAAATTGTTGTAATTTCGGACAGTGACGTCCTCTGTGGCTCATGTAACACATCGGTTCCATATGGTGACTTCATCTACCATTTAATCCAAGATCACAAGGTCCAGGAAAAATCAATGGAACTTCAAATCGGAATTAACATGGACAAAATTAGTTTGAAATTATATATTATTTCTCGAATTATTTTTACTAAGATTTTTTAATTTAAAAATAGAATCAAAGGATGGGGAAAAGTACATACTTTACAATGAGGATGGGGAGAATTTGCTGGTGAATATGATGGCTCAAAATGGACTATTTTACATTTGGATCGAACACCTCAAATATAGAGCCAGTTCATCCGGAATTCGAGAGAAATTCAAGGTCAAATTTTGGAGAAATGGCCAGCCAAATGTAAAAAATTATTTATTTTAGCCCGTTCTCTCAATTTAAGGAAAAACGGGCTATAGTATTCGGTATGTCCGTCCATCTGTCTGCCTGTCATCACTCTACCGCTTGAATGCCTTGACCGATTGACCTCAAACTTGACACACGTGACCCCCATGACTTCTCCTAGTTCAAGTTCCAAGATGGGCGTCAAAGGTCAAAGGGTGCGGGAAATTTGAATATTTGAATTTTTCACTGTAATGTATTCTTATGGGACAAAAAATTCAAAGTGTAAAAAAATGGCTTTTGACCTTCTTTGAGATCGGGGAGATTTCGGGAGGTTAAATTGACCTTCCCATGGTCATCTGAGGTCAAAAACTGAAATTCGGGTTTTTCGAATTTTTTGCGGGAAATTTGAATTTTGGACGGGAAATTTTAATATTTGGCGGGAAGTTTAAATTTTTGCATGATTATACGGATATTTGATTGAAAAAATTCAATTAAAATTTTAATAAACATTAACTCAAAAGAGAACGGGCTTTACACGGTTTACCCGTTTTTTTTAAGTTTACAATAAATTATAAATGTTTAGTTCTCATTGTCCGTGGAATGCCCCATCCTGGGCTTCCGAAGTGCTTCAAAAACTGAGATTTTGGAGCATCATTTCCCAATCAGTTTGAAGCAAATGGAGAATTTTCAAAGGACAGGGTCACGGATAACTTCAATTATCGTCTCCGCAGATGGGCCAAATCTGAAATCTCAAGTGAAGAATTTTGGAAGACAATTATCTTCAAAAGAGGGAGCTTCAGGGCTTTCTGAACGCCATTTTGATAAGATTCAAATTAAAGATTTGGAATTTATCCTGGATAAAGATAATGTTCAAATATTGTCTTCCCTCAATGAGAATTACTCTATCAAAAGTTTAGACTGCCGTAATATTTCTGCCCGGAAAATTCCAGAAATCCTACAAAAATTCAAAGCCATCCAAAAACTGGATTTTTCGCACACAAGGGTAATTTGCAAAAAAAAATTACAGGGTTTATAAATTTAATTTTTATGACTAACTATTATAGGTTGATGCATCTGGAAAATGCAAATATTTCAATTCAGTTGGAGGGGATTGTATTTTCAAACTACCCCAAATAAATGGACTGGAGAATTTGAAAGAGTTGTTCATCTGGAATTTAAAAATTAAGATTGGGGATATCAACATTTGTCCTCTGAATTTGCCAAATTTAAAAACATTATCTATTACATACTGTGACATCCGGGGGGAGCTGGTTGGAGCAATTGTATCGGGTTTCTTTGCTCTGGAACAGATTTATTTATGGGGAAATAGTCCGTTATTGGAAAAGGAGGATGTCGAGTCACTTTTGAGGATCAAATCTTTGAAAGAAATCCATCTGAATACAAAGTTTGATCGGCAAGTAATCTCCTTTGTCCCAATTGGACCTGATGGGTCACTTTTTGAGACAATTACTCAAAATGCCCTAATTGAATTTGAAAGGGATCCTAATAGCCAACCCTGGAACATGAAAATGACCAAATAATAAATATTTTATTACTATTTTTTATTAATCCTATTAATAAAACTTTTTAAATATTATGATTAGAATTTCGAAATGTACAAACTAAATTAATTCTAAATGTAAATTCAATCAAAACATCATGCATTTTAAATTCAAAAATATTGGCTCAAGAAAAATGCACAAAATTCACTAATATAATAAAAAAATTCAAAATTTTTTAAATAAATTCCATTTAATTATCAAAAGCTCGAATAATATTATACACAGTCCATCACAAATATTTAGGGAATTTTTTTTAAAACTATTTTTCAGTGCTTTTAAAAGTTAGCTTATTTGACTTGCAGAATAAACTTTGATTTTGTATTTTTAAAGGTTTTTTGAACCCAAATAATTCCGCAAATAAATATATTTAAAAATATACTCACTTTCTGAACTCTTAAATACTAATTTCATTAGGTAATAATTTTTTTATTAGTAAAAATTTCAAATTAATGTTAATTTGACAAAACTTTACATTCCAATTAACATTGACAAAATTAGTTCGAAATTGATTATTTCTAGAATTATTTTTAATGAGATTTATTAAATTTAAAAATAGAATCAAAGGATGGGGAAAAGTACATACTTTACAATGAGGATGGGGAGAATTTGCTGGTGAATATGATGGTCCAAAATGGACTTTTTTACATTTGGATTGAGCACAAGAAATTCAAGGGATATTTTGAGCGAGTATACAGTCTTATTAGGAGAACAATCCAAAGTATTGCAAAAATCATGCTAATTAGTCTAATTACGAATATTTGTAAAAATTTGATTTTTTCCACTAGGTGGCGCTAGCACTTCTATGTCCTCTTTTGGCATTCAGGGTTTATTCCAACCAAGAAATATTGGAGCATCATTCATTATTCAATTTGAGTCAATTGGAGAACTTTCGAGGAACTGGGACTCGAATTATTTCAATTGTAATCTCCAGCAATGGCGCAAATAATCCTGGGTTGCCGTCCAATGGTAAAAGATATTTGCATCAGAGGATGTCGAGATTATTTAATATTAATTATGTTTTAATTATAATATTGCCATTTATTTTATAAAATAATTTTATTATTATCAGCTATCTGGTATAGAAGTAAGTATGTACAATATATGTATAGGTAGCCTACCTGAATACTGATAATAAAAGATAGAATTAATCTTCTATCCAATAGTCTTATCCGTCCTGTCTTTATAATCTTATCTAATTATTCACTTGACTTATCTCACTTGTACATATAAATTCTATTTAAAAATATGCTACGTGTTCAATTTATTTGAGTCAAGAGTCGCCATTTTTAATTACAAAAAAAAAATATTTTAGGAATTATTACATTAAAGAAATTAATCATAAATCATTGAAAAATACGATATTAATTGAAATGGACAAGGATCCTGTAAGGAAATTCTTAAACGAAGATGTGAATTATGGGAGAATCATTGGAAAGGGTTCTTTCGGAATTGTTTTTGAAGGTGGGATTTCACATCAAAAAATTAAATATATTTAATTAATTAATTACATTTCAAGGTACATTGAAAGGCGAAAAAATTGCAATTAAAATCCCCAAAGATGAACTGGTGGCCGATGTTCTCAATGAACTCAAATTCCTAGCAAAATTAAAGCACCCAAATGTTGTACATTTTTATGGGGTGTTGGCTGAGGATTGTGGTAAATTTTTGAATAATTTTTTTATATCATTTTTCTTAAAAATTCGATGTTAATTATTTTTAAATTCTAGGCGTTAATTTAATATTCGAATTCCTGAATGGAGATGTACGAACATTTGTTCGGAACCCAGAAATCACCCCCGTAAAAATCCAAAAAAATAATTTAATAAATTTAATTTGATCAATTAATTTTTTTTAAATTAGGAAACACTTTTGGGAATTTCCCATGATATTTCAATGGGAATGGACTATATTCACGAGCTGAATATAATACATAGGGATCTGGCTGCCCGGAATGTCCTCCTGGATTCAAAAAATACGGCCAAAATCTCGGATTTTGGTCTGAGTCGATTGGTGGATCGGGACGCGGAATATATTTACAGCGTGGGATTAAAATTGAATTTGATATGAATATTTAATTAATTATTTTATATATGGTAGATAAAGCCTACTTCAATATTGCCAATTCGATGGATGCCGAGGGAGAGTCTTCCAACAGATGGCGATAAGGGAAGGTTTAACAAATCTTCGGATATTTGGTCATTTGGGGTCACAATTTGGGAGGTTTGGAACAGAGCGGAAGTACCATATGCTAATTTAAATGACGAGGTAATTTTTCGTAGATTTTAGCAGATTTCGCAGATTTTATTTACCCAGTATTTAGCTAAGTATATCATTAATTTGCGATTTTTTAAATAATTCTACAGGAAGTGAAAAATGCTCTTGGCGCAGGCCAAAATCCAATGTCATTTGAAATCCCTGATGGAATTCCAGAAGGAATCAAACGGCTTTTGGAGCATATTTTTGTCGAAGAGGAATTACGGCCATCTTTTGCGAATATTAAAATATTACTCAATAATATCAGGAAAGGAAATGGGGATCTCAATGCAGAAATTTGGCGGGATTTTCAAAAAAATCAAAGCCAAAATCAAATTGAAGGTCAGTGTTCAAATTGGGAGGAAAATGCAGCATTTTTGACGGCAAAATCAATAAATTTTCCGGAAGAGGGAGCTTCAGGGCCATCGGCGATGAATTTAGCTCAGATCGAAATTAATGATGCGGAATTTAAACTTACTTCAGATAATATTGATATTTTGTCTTCTCTCAAAGATAATTATACTGTCAATTATCTTCACTGTACAGATATATCTTCGATAAAAATTCCAGAAATCGCAGCAAAATTCAAAGCCGCCCAAACACTGATTTTTTGGCACAATGGGGTAATTTAAAATAGTAAAAACTAAACATTAATAAGAGTCATTGAATTTGTTTTAATAAAAAAAATATATAAAGATTTATTATTATAAATTTAAATCAATTTTTAATATTAACTAGAACCCATCTGGAAAATGTACATATTTTAATTCAAGCCCAGGAGGTGGGACTGAGGATTGTATTTTCAAATTACCCCAATTGAATACATTAGAGAACTTGAAGCAGTTAACCATCCAGAATTTAGACATAAACACTGGAGATGTCAACATTGGTCCAGTGAATTTACCAAACTTGAAAATATTGATATTTTACTTTTGTAACATCCGGGGGAATTTTGTTGATACAATTGCAACGCGTTTACATGCCTTGGAAGATATTCGTTTATGGGCAAATGTTCCGTTATTGGAAAAGACGGACGTTGAGACACTTTTGCGAATTAAATCTTTGAAATTTATTCACCTGAACAAATGGGGAGATCGGCAAGTAATCAATGGATCCTTCAACCCATTTGGACCTGATGGAAATTTATTTGGTCAAATTACTCAAAATTCTCTAATTGAATTTAATAGAGATTATAATACTCTACCCTGGAACATGACAATGTCCACAAGCAATCATTAAATATTTTATCACTATTTTTTAATCTATGAACTATTTAAATATTTTTTAATTTCAAGTTTCTAATTCCGAAATTTATTTAATTAAAACATTTTAAATTCAAAAGATAGCTCAATAAAAATGAGAAAAATCCGCATAAAAAAAATTTAATAAAATGCTTCAAATTTTTTTCATGAATAAATTCCATTTAATTCCTAAAAGGTTGAATATTATTCTAAACCCTTGCAGACATGCTATCTTTAAAAATTGCTGAAAAATAAGTAGTTAATAAAATTCCTTAAATATTTTTAATGGACTTTCATGCTAAATAATCGCTATTTTTTGTATTTTTAAGTTTTTTGAAACTGAATAATTTCATAAATATTTTTTAAAAAATTATTCTCATTCTTTACAGTTTCCAATTCTTAAATACCAATTTCATTAGGTTACAATTGCGCAATTTGTGTCAATATTTATTAGCAAATATTTTGCAAATGATATAATAAATTGTGGGTATAACAAAGGGTGATAAACGGCCCCGTTTTGGCTATTTTTAAATACTTTTATATCAATTTTAATATCTAAAAATTCCTATTGTCCTATGCAATATCTATAATTAAACTAAATAAATAAGTACTTAATTCCTCGATAAAAAAGAGACTGAATCAGGTTTAATTTCGTCCTTGCCTAATATTATAAATATAGTAAATTTCCTAATAGGGCAATTAGCGAGGAATGCAGGGAATTGTAATTTTGTTCATTTTTTGTCTGATTAGTCCGATTTTGTGCAATTTGACTGAAAAGTATTGTGTCGAGAATTTGATCCAAGCGTTTCGTTCAATGTGTTACATGGGGCTGGACAAAAGGCGGAGGGTGGAGCCCTGGAAGTACTTTGAGTCCCTGGACCCTGTCCCACCCGAGGGGGACGGGGATTCAAGTGAAATGGACTTTTACAATGAAATTATGGGGGATTTGGGGGTAGTGAGACCTGAGGAGAATGACCTGGGAGGGGTCATGGCTCAAGGGCCACTTTATCTGACCTCGGAAATTATCCCTGACCCGGGACTTAAGGATTATTACCAGCCGGGGATGTTGGGGGAGATCCTGGGGCTGCGTAGGAGGAGGAAGAGAAGCCCAGCTAAGGATATTTACAGGTATTCAAAATATACATTTAATTCCCTGATCCGAACCGCGGATCCCAGTTCAATCCGAGTTCGGATTGGATTTAGAAAAAATTTAGCTTCGGATCCAAGCCCCAGCCTTCTCATTATTTATAAATGCAGATTACAAAAAAAAATTGCCCTGAATGAACTTATTTTGAATTATTATTTGATTTTGAGCAAAAAAATATTCAAGTGGCATTTTAACGAAGAAATTTATTTTATTTTATATTTTTTTTTTCAGGATCCTTTCCCGCAAATGCTGTGCTCAAAGCCGTTGCACCGATGAAGATCTGGCTAATATTGACCGGAGATATGAATTTTGCTCGGTTATTGCAGCTCAATTTTAATCATAATTAAAAATATTTAAATAAACGAGAGATTTTTAAAAAGAAATATAAGTATAAATAATTCTCCGAAAAAAAAATTATAGGATTTTACGGGCCATTAACTTTCTTTTAAAATTCTTAATGGGAATCAACCTTAGTGGCTATAAAATCCCATAGTCTACCAAAATAAATATTAATAAATAAACTTTTCACTTTAAAGTTTAAACCTCTTTCACTAATTCTTTGTCCAAGAATCAACGCTCTCAGCGTCATCTCCCAGCTTCTTAAAAAAATAAAAATAAACGAAATAAATATTTCAATAAATTTTTTAACCCTTATGTGAGGGTTTCGATAGTTCAGTGGTCGGCAGGTTTAGAAATTAGAATTGGTTGTAGCAAAATAGGGTAATATTCGGAGGAAAAATAGAGTAATATTCGGATGGAAATGGAGTAATATTCGGATGGAAATAGAGTAATATTCGGATGAAAATAGAGTAATATTCGGATGGAAATAGAGTAAAATTACTGTCCGTGGCAAAAATAGAGTAAAATTACTGTTCGTGGAAAATAGAGTAAAATTACAGAAACTCTCAGGAACACCAAACTTTTGACTTTTAATGTAACGGATTGAGTTTATTTGACGAAAGATTTAGTTTTAAAGATGATTGATTGATTTAGAGATAGATTTAAGTGAAGTTTAATGATGAATTTGCGATGTTGACCAAGTAGTTTTGGACTCGGGCGTGGTTTCACTTCCCTCAAGTCTGTAGGGAAAAAACACACAGTTTAGCACACGAATAATCACCCGGGTTCTTTACAACTCACTTGTAAGGCAAAGCGAGCTTGTGTCCACAGAGTCAATTAATCGCACGGTTTTGGGGAAGACAGCTCTTCCAGTCTGTAATGCAAAACAACACAGATTAGCTTTTGCAATCTCACAATCAGGGGTCAAAACTCACTTTGAGGATGTAGACAATAGTTCACCAAGGCTCGGTTTAGTCGGGGAAGGATTCTGGGTCACTTCTAGGCCGATCTATAAACGTACTTGGATTAAAACTCTATTTTCTAAAGGCTACTCAAAGTATGACTGACCTGATCGGAGGTACGAAGACGATTAATTGGAGTTGAGACACTCCAAGGACGATTATTCTCCAGGGCTTTGTCCTCTGGAATCGTATGATGCATTGGGGCATCCTGATTGGCCGGCTCTCTTCGTAGAATGAGTTTTAGAGGTGGCCTTGTAGGGTGATTAGCCTCGCTCGGCTCGAGCTCAGCCAATGTCTCATTTGAATGATTAGATAAAAGCTTTTCTTTCCAACACCTTATATAAAACAAAATTCGAGTCAAGTTAAGCCCATTGAATTTATCTGCCTTAAAAATTTGTGCATGTATTCCTGTAACATCCGCGGAAATTTAGAAACATTTGAAATTTTGACAGGACTATTGGATTTGGATTATTTATCATATATTAATTTATGAGCAAAGAAGAATGTGAAGGAACCTTAAAATATTAAAATCTTTGAAACATCTTTTACTGAATATCCGAGTGGCAATCAAAAATTATCAAAGGAACAGTTGCATTGGACCTAATGTTTAACAAAATTACACATTTAATTACATATAGTTAAAGATTACAATATTGTAGAATAGAAGATGAAATTTACCCCAAACAAATAAAAATTTCTACATATTTTTATAGACTAATTTAAGAAAAATCCCTCATAAGCAATTTTGTATTTATTGGCACATTCAAATAGTTTTATTATTTTTAGCCCGTTCTCTCAATTTAAGAAAAAAACGGGCTATAGTATTTGGTATGTCCGTCCGTCTGTCCGTCCGTCATCACTCTAACTCTTGAACGCCGTGACCGATTGACCTCAAACTTGGCACACATGACCCCTATGACCTCTCCTAGTTCAAGTTCAAATATAGAGGTCAAATGTCAAAGGGCGCGGGAAATTTGAATTTTTAAAATTTTCACCGTAATGTATTCTTATGGGACGAAAAAATCAAAATGCCAGAATTGGGGATTGGGTGGGCGGGAGATTTGAATTTCCGCGGGAAATTTAAATTTTGGCGGGAAATTTTGAATTTTGGGCGGGAAATTTAAATTTTTGCGGGAAATTTGAATTTTGAGCGGAAAATTTAAATTTTGGCATGAATATTGTACGTATATTTGATTCAAAAAATTCAATTTAAAACTTAATAAACATTAACTCAAAAGAGAACGGGCTTTCTACACGGTTTACCCGTTTTATTTTTTTCATTTACTATATTTTTATATTAATAAAACATCAGTTTATATGATTTAAAAGTTTAATTAATGTTTTATACTTAATAATATGTTAATTTTATAAAAAAATATAATACAAGTTTATAAACTATTAATTTCTAAGTACAAGGAATTTATGTATTTTAATTTAAATTCATTTAGAATATTTATTATAATATTAAAATATATTGTATAATAATCAAGGCCATCTCCCTATCATAAATATTATAATTATTTTCTCATTTGATTGTTAATTAAATTATTAATTTTATTTGGAAAAATATTTTAAAAATATTATTTATTATTTTTTAGATATTTAAATTTTTTATCTTATATTGTAATGCTATTTTATATAGAAAAATAATAAGTATTTATTTATTGAATTTTTAAATTGGTCTGTTATTATTTTAAATTAGGTAAATAAAATATAATTCTAATTAGCTTTAATAAATTTAAATTGAATTTTAAAATTTACAATATTTTTTAACAATATTTAATGTAAACTGTGAGGTCTGTTTGAGTAGTAATATTATTTTTTCGATATATTGTATATTATGAAATAAGTTAATATAAATTTACTTAAAATCATCAATATTGTTGTAAATTATTTTTAGAAAATTAAATTTTTAAAAATATTTCTATGATCGACGAATTTTATAGGTTATTTTATTAAATATTAATTAAAAATATTATTTCCAAAATACAAAAACAATTTAAAACCAAAATAAATACAAAAACTTGATTTAAATTTATAATTTGTGGACTAATAAATTTCGTCTCTTTATTCTTATCTATTTAATCATATCTAATCTTTTTTCAAAATGATATATCTAAATAAGATTTCAAACATACAATTTATAATAGAATTGTGAAATTGGGATTTAAATTCTCAGAATTATTTATCGATGCATAAATTGATTGATATTTTTGTTTGAATTCACTTTTATTTCACATTTATACACTTGAAAAATGGTTCAAGATTAGTCTCACCATTCAATTTCACGTCATACTTGTAATCGCTCACTTTAGATAATTCTGATCTTCGTGAATTTTTTCCCAGAACATTTGGATAAATATAAAAACCTATATAAAATAATATAAAATAATATAAAATAA
>JAAZTK010002192.1:0-11773 GCA_036507255.1 Megalothorax incertus
GAAAGGAGAGGTGGTGGTGGTGGTGGGATTCTTCGAATTGATTGCTTCGAGTTGCCGCGTAAATCTGCCATATATTTGGAAGAGGAACCCCTTGAAGCGGGTGGTTGTGCAAAATCTCGACGTGAGCTACCACCACCTCCAAAGGAGGAGGTGCCTATAGCTGATTTCAATGATGGTATTCCTCCTGAAGATCGACCAGTTCCACCTTCGTAATAAGTCTTGAAGCCGCCGCTACTGCCTCCTCCTCCTCCTCCACTGCTAGTGCTCGCATATTCTTTAAAACTCTGGAATTGTTGGTGTGACCAAAATCTTTCTTATTAATTTTATCTCCTTTTTTAGCTAATTTTTTATTGAGTCCTCTTTGAATCTCTCTCATTCTCTCCCCCATTTATATTTTGGTACAGAGATTATAGATTGTGATTGATTGATAAATTCGGGAATAGGGGAAAAAGATAGGTTCGATTAGAAATGGAGGATTTGTTTTGATTTGGATAATCCAGAATGTTTTGGAATTTTGGAAAGTGCATTTTTGGCATTTTTGCACAAATTGGAAAAGTCCTTGATTTTGGGTGACCTCCCCATACTTTCTTTTAACTCATACAATTAAATATAAAACTTACATGAGATCCTCCAAAATCTCCCCTTGGTCTCTTCCGGTCCGAATCGTAATAATGAGGGTCACCTCCACCTCCACCGCCAGAAGGTCCCCCATATGAACGCTTTGAGCCACCATAACCTCCTCCACCTCCACCATCTGAAATAAATGAAACATAATAGAATAAGAAGTTGAAGATGACCTCCGAAAAATAAAATACTAATTAGTTATGAATTAAAAATCTTTCTTGCTAGTAGGTAATTAGTTAGAAATTAGGATTGTTTTGAAATTTTTAACTTTTTAAGGTTTTTGAACCCCTTTTGAAATCCATTTCATTTTTACTTAAAATATTAGGCAATTAGCGTAAATTAACAACTTACAAGACTGGGGACGATGATGGCCAGACATTGTTGATGTTTTGATGAAATTTGAATAGCTGAAATTGAATTAATTAGGTAAATTGACTTAAAATAATTACGATCAAAACAATAATCCGCCGAGCTCAAGTCCAAAGTCAGCTTCTTCTCAAAAGCTCCAAATTTAGCCACAATGGACCATTTGGGGCAATATTAGAATTTCTGCATCATTTTGCCTCAAAAACTTTTTTTTTAAAGTTTTTAAAATTGATTAAAATTCTAAATTCAACGCTAATTAGCTTTGAATTTTAGTCATAAATCAATGCATTTCAAAATACCTTGAAATCCGAAAAGCGGGAAAATCCTCCCAATTTCTAGAATTTTAAAATTCCACAAGACCTTCCAATTTTTTCGAGGTCATCCAAATCAAGTAAGGTCAAATTAACCTTGTTGATCAATTTTAAAGGAGCCCTTACTATTTCCGGTTTGCTTTTCAGGTGACAATGACAGACCAAACAAAATTATGTATCAAGGATTCGTCGGTGGAAGTCAAAAAAGTGTTTTACGATTTCTCCGAAAATGCTTACAAAGCGGAGGAATTTCTGGAAAACCTCTGTGACTCGATTACTCACATGTTTGAACGTCCTTGCATTTGTGCGAATGATCGTAAGTGGGCCAGAAATGTCAAGTGGTCAATTTATTCAAAATTCTCAATTTATCCTCCTCCTCAGCATCAAAAGCACATTCATTTTCCCTTTCGAAGGATTTAAAGTTGAAGAAGCTAGTTAAGGATGCTGTGAATATTGGCAAAGCGGCATCAACAATTCCTAGATTGGTAGGTGGAAAAATTATATTATTATGTTTTAAAAATATATATGACGAATCGAATTAGGATGAAAATATAAGGAAGATTTTTATAAATAGGCAACGGTTCCTCCAAATGTACCTCGACCTTTGGTGGTATCCGAGCCGCTCCTGACAGCGGTTGAGTTTGCCCTGAGGAAGAACAGACAGGCTGTAAAATCCTCGAAAAGCAATAATAAAATGTGCGCATGTTGTCAAAAATCTTTTTGTGAAAATGTTGTGGAAGGGAATGTCACACCCTCAACTTCAGGGACGAGTACAAATACGGAGCCAGAGTTTAAGAAACCTCAACCCAAGAAGCCAATCAGAAGAGGTGGAAGACCAATTAGCAAGAGTATTTCATTAAAATTAGCAGAAAAGGAATGCTATCATTGCGATTGTAAGCCAAAATATAATTTAATTTTGAAATGATTTTGAAGCTTTTGTAATGCAATGCAAATTCAAAGATTCTGATGACCTCAGAGGAAGGATCTTTTTTATCGAGTGGATCAAACACGCTAATGCACAGATCTCAGCTTATAATAAAATCATGAAAAATCGGGCTATGCTTTACAAATATTTCCGGACTCTCCAGCATGAATGCCGAATGAAATGCCGGGTAAGACTTCATTCTTTCTAAAAAAAACCTTCATTTTAAAGATTAATCCATGCAGGGCTGGGGAATGACACTCTTGAACCCGAGGAATTTAAATTACCCGAACCACATGAACGAATTGATCCTGGATTCTTTTGTTGAGAGTGCAAAATCTGCCGTTGTGAACGTTTCCGTGACCAGCCCCCCGCTTCTTTCAATGACTTCGCCAATCATATCAAAGGAGTTGTCACTTACTCAGCTACCAAAAGCTACTGAAGGAGGAGGAGGAAGCAAGTTTGTAGGATTAGGCGGTGAGATTACAATTACAACAAGGTCAGGGGGTGTGGATGAATTGGTCCAGATGATCGTGGCTTTCTACAATAAGGGACAGGCTGAATTTTGCAAGAATTGTACCAATATTTGCCTTTGCAAACTCCCAAAGCAGCCCTCCATCTCAATTCAAACTGAAATTAAAAAGATGCTCAATGAAATGTTTACAATGACCAAGAAATCTAAAGTTTAAATTTTTTTTAAAGTGCTCATTGAATCCTAAATCTGTGATATACCTATATGTCCTAAACCTGTGATATATATTTTTAACAAAAGTGAAACAATTGTATACTATTTAAAATAGTATTATTTAAATATAAATGCAATTAAAATTATGATGATGGAATTAATTAAAATTGTATTTAATTAATATTATTATGGAATCGAACGGTCTAACAAGTATAGCGTAGTATGATGCTAAATTGTCAAATACTCGCACCTCGAATTACAAAAAAATCCTATAGCCTCTGAGCCTCGGAGGAACCTAAAATTTTGCAAGATTGTTTTTTAAGTTAATTAGGCAATTAAGTGTGACATCGACGTCACCCTTGACATGATGAGCACCCATAAGAAAGCCGAGGAGGACAAATATTGGTATAATAAGCCATATTCAAATGAAAAGGTGAGTGTGTTTTAAAAAGTTTTAAATATTTTTGTTTTTAAATTGATTTGCCAATTTGAGAGGTAGCTAATCAGCTTCAAGAATTTTTATTTACTTAATTAGATGTAAAATTAATGAGTTTATAAATTATTTTTTGCAGCTGCCACCACTCCCAGAATGGTGTGACCCTAATTTAAAAATTGACAGAGATGCATATCTCTTTTTGGGGGATCGTCACGAAAGATCAGTAACTTCCCTTGGCCGAATTTGGCTCCGAGCAACCTGCACTTTATTTGGTCTGGGTGGTGTCTTCCTCGGGAACATGGCATGGAGAAAACCCCTTTGGTCAGGGCTTCAGAGGTATGCTCTCGCTGGAATTGTAGGTTTTGGGATTGGAAATTACCTTCAAAATCTGAAAGATCGCTATCAGGTGATTAATTAATGCTTAATTCACATTTACCATTATACTTTATAAAGCATAATTTAATTATTCTAATTTAAAATATATAGGCTGACAAGGACTTTATGTACTTTCATTACATAAGCTTGCACCCAGAGGATTTCCCACCAAAGGAGAGAGTCAAATATAGGGACTATCTTACTCATTGGCAGCCCATCCGTTAATCATTGAAAAGTTCTCGAGGTCACTAATATTGCGATAAAGAAATACTGCCTATAATAATTGTTTTAAATTCAATTCGCATTCATTGAAAAACCCTTGAAAGTCAGTCAATTGTTGACCCTTTAAAAAAACTGTACTATAGACTCTGTATATAGAATTCTTTAAGAGAACTTGAGAAGCTCTTCAGAATGTCCAGAATATTTAATTAATTTGTAGTAAAATAAATAGATTTATTATACGGGAAATTTCAAGGCTTATTGATTCATTTATTTCTATCTTAAATGATACCTAAATTAAATGATTAGACAGGTATTTCTAATTTAAAATGAAATTATCTCCTAAATTCTAGAGTGCATGTAAAAATTAATACATTTCCAAAATATACCACATAATTAGAGCTAGGGAAGTGACAAGAATAGAATTTTTTATGTTCATTGCTCCATTATCACCGTCCCCTGGACCTGGATCATCAGTTGGAGCACTAGGGTCAAGGGTTGTGGTGGTAGGAGTTGTAATGTCATCAGCTCCATCCAGCGTAATTACAATATTGTCAATCAAAGCAGATCCCATTCCATGTGAATAGATTTGGAACCTCAGAACCTAGTATATTTATTAGATAATTAGGTGATGTGAGCATTAACTAATTTTATTAAATCTTACAAAGGAATTGGAATAAGGCAGGTCAATTGTATCATAAGACCATTGTCCATTTGTACTACTCTTCCAAAATATCTCCGTATAAAGTGCATCTGGATTATTCAAGCTTTGTTTATACGACACTATAATTGTCCCATTCCTCCCATTCTCGGAATTATCAGACTCTACAAAATTAGTCAAATCAATTGACACTGGTTTTGGATTCTTATGTCCATAATAAACTAGGGTGCAAAGTGACTCTTCTTTATACGCACAAGAACTCCAGAGTCCAGAGTTAGGGGAATCTTGAATTTCCCTTGTAATTTGACAATGTCTATTATTGACTAAATCATTATAATCTTCTCCATATCGGCAATCAACAGTCCAAGAGTCACTAAGATCTTTATTAGAGTCGAGGGTTACGATTAGTGGGTTCGGATGTGGTCCAGGAGTCACCCCATCTTCGACTATAAGGGATATCCGGCTAATTAGGGCAAAACCTCCATCTTGATGGATCATTCGGACTCTGAATTTGGTCTAAATTCCCAAGAATTTTAGTAAATAATTTTTTTTACGATTTTAAATTTTAAAAGCAATCT
Organism: Megalothorax incertus; assembly: GCA_036507255.1. Lineage (NCBI taxonomy): Eukaryota > Metazoa > Arthropoda > Collembola > Neelipleona > Neelidae > Megalothorax > Megalothorax incertus. The sequence goes on from JAAZTK010002192.1 coordinate 5,178, forward strand.
TACAGCATCTGGGAATGGAGATAAATCAAGGTAGCTGTCAAGCCATGCCCGTGTATTTGAAATTGGAGTGAATGTCGCTGGTGTCTCATATTTGGCGTTGATCCGACCCTCGACAAGTACTTTACCATCCCCAGAGAGTTCTATACCCATATCAATATACGTTGGCTTTGATCTCCGGCCTTTGTAGGTGATGGTACAAGACTGCTGACAATTTGTGTGGAAATCTGATCCCCCAACGTTCTGAGAAGAGACTGGACACCCCCAATGATAGAAATCTTCATATGAGGCTTGATGAAGGCAGGTAGATTCCCACTCGGGATCATCCTCAGCGATGGGTCCGTTAAATAGGGCGAGTGAACCGTCTTGGAGCACAATTGTGATAGAGTCAACTAGTGTGGAACCCACCCGAGAGTCTAAGGTCATCACCACATCCTGAAATGTTCAATAAAAATTAATTGGGGTTTTAAATATCTGTATTTTGAAGAGAAACTGCATACCTCAAAAACGGCATCCTCTGGGATATTAAAGGTATAACCCGGGGAGGATTCATCCAGCTCTGCAAATGTCTCTCTCTTTTCAGCAGTGAGGACTTCCACCTGGATTTCACTTCCCCCCGACACGTAGTTCCTCATCTGAACATAATGGAGGTTGGAGGGGAACTGGTTGTATTCTATATAGCATTCTCTTTTGCATTCGGACCTAATGAATATCTTGATTATATTGACTATCAGTATTATATTGACTATTATATTACCAAAATCCAGAGGTCGATTCTTGGTCATCAAGAGGGAGGTCAGTTGGACAACCCCAGAGCGCGAAATCTTCAGTAACATCCGCGTAATGACATACTATTTCCCCCCATTCTGACAGATCTGAATCTGTATCTAGAATTATTTCCCTTCCGAATACTAAAGTATTTGCTAGAAGAAATAAAAAGCCTACTACCCAATTAAACTTCATTTTGGATAAAAAATTAAACTGATCCTAAATTAGGTGCAAATCAAACCTAAAATGAAAAAACTGGAGTTTGGAATGCACTTTATCTGAAGCAAACAATTGAGTACACACTTGAGCGAATGTAAATCCCTATTTTTGAAATATTAGATTTGAAACATGTACTAGGAAATCATTTAATTAAACATATAATAATGGACTTGATTGATTGTCTAACATATTCAGATTAGATTTAGATTTAATCTTGAAAACCTTCTGTCAAGGGTGTTGACACAATCTGCTTAATTTTGGAATATATTGAAATCAATCAAATCCTTATCTATATAAGCATTGCAGTCATTTTGAATTAATTTGCACTAAGGCCATGGCCTATCCATTGTACTATGTCGAGTATTTATCGATTATAAACGTAATACTAGGTAGTAGTAGGGTACTAATATTTTAGTATATTAGTAGTAGGGTACTAATAATTTGCCTATATTATCACATTTTATGTAATATGCATAAATGATAAAACACTTAAATTGTAGAATTTGCTTTAAAGTATCAAATTATTAAATAAACATTGTTCTATTTTTATTTCTCATTAGAAGAGTCAGGTAGGTACATGATATCCCAAGATTTGATTACTTATGATATGATTGAAATATAGGACAATTTGCTTAAAATGGTAGGAAAAATATTTGTATTGTGAATCTTATCGAAGTGATCCTGAAAGTGAAATCTGAGTAAAAAGAACTAGCTTAATAAGTTAGTATCTAACTACGATATCGTATAAGTGTATTTAAAAAAGGGCCTTTAAAAAATTTAATTCTATTCATCACTATCTGTATTAGTAAATCTGTAAATTAGTAAAATATCTAATGACGAATTATAAAATAGGGCAATTATAAAAGTCTAATATGAAATATATAAAACGTCCTAACTAGTTCTAATATTCCTACAAAGTAGATCTATTTCATAAGTGTATCGTAATTCCATAATATAAATAAATAAATAAAAATGTTACATTTTTTCATAGGTTTCTTCCTGATCGCATTCAGTGCACCTGAAATAATATAAAATAAGGAAAAAATAATAAGTTGAAAATTCTCTAATTAAACCAACGAATTTTTTACCTATGAGAATATACATCCTCCTCCTCATCATAAGTCTCCTCACCCCAAGAATGGACATGAGCTGTGCTCACTTTTTTGTACAAGGAACTTCTCGCTTCTTTCCTCAAATTATTCATCTTTTTATTATATTTCTTAATCTTGCTTTTAACTCGATTCTCTTCTCGTATTTCTCGTTCACTTTCAATCTTTTCGAGGGATCCCCACACTTCTATTGCTCTTTCTTCAATCTGGAGAATTTCAAAAATTGAATTGAATCAAAGTTCAAAAAACTAACTAAAAATGAATATTACATACCTGACATCTCAAATATAACTTCATGTCTCCCCAGTGGGAATTGTGTGGATTCGGCCTGGAAAGAAATCTCAGGTGAGGTTCCCTTCGATCAAAATCGCCGTCTTTCAAAAAGAATTCATTTTTAGCATCCGTCCTCGTGATTAATTTGTGTTTATTATCCTGATCCCTGAAATATATCAAAATGAAATCAATTATATATAAATCTGTTCAAAATATTAAAGTATTATTAATAAACCTGCAGCTGTCACAAACTTGTAAATCAAAATTCTTCAACAAATACGAATCGGGAAACTCTTTTTGACATTCCTCACAGTTTAAATCAAGGTAGGGAGCCCGATCTTTGACAATCTCTTTTCTACTCATCTCCTCTTCAATTAAATCCTTTTCCTCCAGGAGAAATCCTCCTCCAGTGTCTATGAGCTTAGATCCCTGGACCCTGACCGTCGTCCCTCGATGGATACAATCTTGGAGGTCATTGTAAAGCTGTTCCTCTTGAGCTGTTTTCCTCTTTTTTGGAGGCGGTGGTGGTATCTCTGACTGGTTCTGACCCTGACCCTGTCCAGGTATAGTTTTTAAAGATGCACCCATTTCAAGACCTTGTCCAGGCTGACCTGAGGTCACCACCGGAATGTCAACTCCTTTTGCTCTCAACTTTTTCAAGGCTTCCTCACGGTTTTTTCGGATTCTTTCTTGAATTTCTGGTGACAATGGGATTGGGGCTTGTTCAGGAGTTTCTCCAGACCCTGAGGAAGTGGATGCCATCGCCAAAATTGTAATTAATTAATTTTTATGGAGGTTTTTAATTAATTTTTGGTCAACATTGTATTTAAATATTTCGAAAAAGTGCAATCCCGCAAAGAGAGTGCTATTTTTAGTATAAGCCGGTAAATAATTTTAAAAAAGTTTCTATTTTTGATATTTTTGAAATAATCAGATATTTATTGACATTCATCAATTTCAGGTGACCACTTGACCCTTTCCAGATGCCCAGCTCATTGTGACGAGTGCCTTAATTAAACCTGTCAAAAAATGGGCAATTTAGTTTCCATTAATTTCATCTTCATATTTTTATTCACATTTCTTTTGAATATTTCTTGGACTCTTTCTAGTGGTGACCCCAATGACCTCACCTTTAATATTGATAAGTCTGTCATCATTAGAGAGCCAATTACCAAAGGTCTTCACGATTTTGACGAAAATGGCAAAATTGGTAAATTTCTAAGCATATTTCACATATTTTTTAAATTGGATCTAAATAGTTTTTTTTTTAATATTTAGGCGATGAACCCTTGAATATTTTTAAGAAATTGCACTATGAGATCATCCAAACTGTCCAGGCTTTGGACCATAAGAAAAGGATAAAATATCTCATTACACTATCTGATTCTGCAAATAAGGTTAATTTCCAATGTGCATTTACATAAGTTTAATCTAGGATAAAGAATAAAGGCTTTATTAAAGAGAGTTTAATCATATATATATAAATTATAAAGTCTTTGTATTTAATCTTTCCAGGAGATGAAGGAGTTGAGGTTAAAGTTTGACGACATGTCCAAGCCTGACTTTGAAGAATTAATGTCCAATAGATCTACCATTAAAGCTGATGGTATTTGAGTTTTTTGATTATATTTCATATTTCAAAATCTACCTAAAGGCAAAAATATTTTATATTGATTTATTTGCAGCATTCATCCTCGTAGTGGGACAAGGATCTTTGCTCTCAAATGTGATACTCTACTTTCCAAATATCCTCCATAATCTGTTAAGAAAAAATCCGGATTTTGATCAAAATGTTAAATGGACAATCTCATTTATCGTCAAACACGAGCTAATTGAAATGGAATCCTATAAAAAGCTCTTTCATTTGGTATGCCCTAATAAACCTTTTTATTCATATCGTATTCCTTAAAGTTTAGCTAATTATATTAATTGAATCCTTTATTTAAAATTCTAGGTCCAACAAGAACTTGAAATGATTCCCAAAGAAGAGAACTATGTCAATCCATACAAAGAAATATACCAAAATACACTTCCTCCTCCAAAAAGCTCGGAGAAGCCCAAGAGAAAGAAGAAAGCTGAAAGGGGGCCTAGACTGAGCCGAGGAAGTGAACTATGACCTTGTTAATTCTTGTTCCTTTACATAGTTTTTATTTTTATATGAATTTCTTGATTTTTTTTAACAGAATTTAACCTTCAAAAGAATAAATGCGTGAGTTATTGCTTTGAGAAGTACCTACAAGTAAAATATATACTAATCTAATTTGAGAATCTTTGACACATTGTTGTTAATTGTCTCTTGGCATATACGAGGACTACTATGTACAATAATAATTGCCTATTAATTAAGGGTGGTATGTTCATGAATCATCATAATATAATAGAAAGATTTCTGCTCATTGCATTGCATATTTGCCTTTCTAATAGTAATCACATCTACCTGTACATATTGGTATCCTATAGACAATTGTCACCCTTTCCAATAATTTCATATGGGTGGCAGATGGTCATAATATTTAAAATAGAGAAAGTATTTTCGTGTCCAAATCATTTCTAAATCTAATGCCATATATATAGCTATATGCAACCTGGATATAATAGACTTATATGCGGATACGTATATTGGATATGCGTTATTTACGATACAATCATACAACAATGCCCTAGCCTTAGAACTTATTGTTGTGCTGCAAAATAATTATGTACATCTGCTTATTACAAGTTTCCCCTGTATACTTAAATTCAGCTTATAAGACACCTGTACAAAGTGCGAATGATCTTCATTCAAGTGGATGATTGTTGGATTTCCATTATTATTCGAATTTGTACATGAATCAAGGATATATCATAAAATGGAGGAGATTTTTAGAGGCGTCAATCAAAGCTAGTGTGAATAGATAAAGTGACCATTTGTGACTTGTGAGTAACCCGACAGAAGGGAAGTTGATTAAATAAAACAATTTAAAAATCAATTCCATTTACAGGAAAAATCAGATTACTAAATATCTAATTGATAAAAAGATAGCGAATATCAATCAAATGTGCAAATATCCCCCCCTATAAATTATAATCTGAATTATTTCAAGTGGAAAGAATTTACAAGGCCAAGTTCAAATCAAATCGTGCTTCCTCGTTGAAAAAAAGTGTCCAATTTGGCTCAAAATCCCCCTTAAAAAATGAAGAATCTTTTGAATTCTCGAATTTGGATCGCTATTTTTATTGGCATTCTCGGAGGAGCATTGGGGAGAGAAGTCATACTTGACACAAGTCGTGACATTGCAGAATGGGGTGACATTTTCTGCCATTACGCGGACCTGACGGAAGATTTCCAGTTCTGGGGGTGTCCAACCGACCTCCCCCTTGAGGACCAGGACCCTTCCAGAGGATTCTGGTGAAATTTATATAATATTATTTTATAAATATTATAAAATATTATTTAAATATTATTTTAAATATAAAATTTTATATAAAATATAAAAATATAAAAATATAAAAATATAAAAAAATAATATTATATAATATTATATAATAGTCAATATAATAGTCAATATAATCAAGATATTCATTAGGACCGATTGCAAAAGGGAATGTACTATTGAGTATAATAAACTCCCATCAAATCTGAGGAGTGTTCAATTGACGAGTTACGCGTCAGGAGGAAGTACAATTCAAGTGGAGGTGGTCACGGCCGAAAAGAGGCAAGTCTTTGGAGAGCTTGATGAACATCCCTCGGATCATATTATTGACATCCCAACTGATGCGGTCTTTGATGTAAGATTTTTTCTTAAATTCCAAGCTTTAATTTAATTCAATATATTGGAATTTCAGGATGTAGTGATTACTCTAAACTCTCGGGTGGGTTTCACCTTGATTGATTCCATTACCATCGACCTGGAAGACGGGTCATCTGTTGTATTCGATCAGGCCGTCCCTGAGGATGACCCAAACTGGGAATCTACCTGCCTCCATCAAGTCTCCCTCGAAGATTTCTTCCATTGGGGTTGCCCAATCGTTCAATCAGGTGAATTTGTCGGAATAAATTTTTGGAGCAATTGCCAAGAGCCTTGCACCATCACCTACAAAGGGGTCGGGTCCAAACCGAGGTCAATCATCGTGGCTGGAGAATTAGGAGGTGATGGGAAACTTGTTGCGGAAGGTCGAGTCCATGCAAAAGTAGAGACACCTCCTCATTTCACCCCAATTTCAAATACACGGGAATGGTTGGACAGTTCA
>JAAZTK010002193.1:0-11765 GCA_036507255.1 Megalothorax incertus
GCGACCTCAGATTTCATGGGAAATTACTCTAAATTTGATTGCTCCTCCCTGTCATTTGTATTCCTGCGAGCCTGCTTCTGACAGTCTCCAAATTCTACCCTTTTCCAACCCATTCCTTATATATCGTGGTATTTCCATGCTAAATTATCAGTACTGATATATTGTATTATATACTAATATCTGATTTAACTGAATCAAGAAAGTTATTCACTAAAATCTATATTTCTTACATTAGTCCATGTAAGTATATTAGTATTACTACCTACTAATCCTAAGTACAATATATCAGTAGTATGTTAATGTACCAGTAAAACAAATGATCTCAAAAAATCCCGAAAACTTCTGATTCCAAGAAATATACAATAAATCTGCAAATTGCAATATATTAAAGCTAAACCTATTTTAATTAATTAAAGGATAAATAAAATGTCTACAGTAAATTATATCGAAATGTTTTAAAAACGTAAAATCCGAGTTGAACTTTTTGATATAAACCAAAATGTAAAATTTACCTATATGGTGTTTAGATTGTAGAAATATTGCATAATGTATTCGCTTTGTTTGTTTACAAGGTAGGTGAAACTCTGGATTGGAAGTGTTTAGGTGAACGGGTTAAAATGTGCTTAATTAAAGGGCCTCTGAAAATGACAATTCATCATGTAGGGTATACTAGGAGCTAGCATTGCCATTCCCCTTAATTATTGAGTGAATTGGAAAGCAAAATTGAGAATTAGCAATCTTCTGAATGAATGGAGCTCTGAAGCCAATTAATGAAAGGGGCATCCTTCCGGAAAACTGAACTCTTTAAATTTTCTACCTACTACAAGTCCTCTCCAATTTGTGATGATTTCTCTTTGATTTTTAACAGTATTGCTCATATACTTGGTATAGGTACTAACAAAAACAAATAACCGTGCACGTTAATTTATAACAAGTATTATTTATATAAGGCTCAAAGGAATGATTAAATCTTTGATGATAAAAGAAATATCTAATCAATTTCAAAGTGGACATTTAATTTGTGTGTCACTAAATGCTCAATCTTAGAATTATGCCATGAACACGATTACTTTGTATATACCAATATTTTTTTCTCTAAAATATTTAGTTTATAAATTGCATATTTTTGTAAAATATCTTATAAATAGAGGGAGAAAAGAGTTTTTGTTATACTTTAAGTATAACAAATTGCACATGTAAAAGTGTAAATCTAACTGGCATCCTGGCTTATTTGCACCAACTATCGTTAGCTCAATCAAATCGAATGGTCAAAAAGAGAGTGAAAAGAAAGGGGCTCGTTAGCTCTAAACTTTTGACATCCACTCGTAAAGGGAAACTTCTTTTATGTAGCAACGAGATTCGTCGGCATCATTATCTCAGAGTCTGCAGAGTAAATACCGTGGTTGGCTCCCGTCTTATTTCTTCTCCGTACCCGAATTTCAATCCAAACCAGTCTGATCCGATAATTACACCTAACCCTCGATCTTCTCTCACTTGCAGACATTTCTCCTTTCACAAAAAAATACCCAGGAACAAGGAAAACATTATAATGCTACCAGTTCCTATATTCTACTAATGTCGTTTAGCACAATGAAAAAGCTGTCCAGCATATAGGATTTTGTTATTAAATGATATAATATGATACATATACTGCAATTGCATACCGAATGAATTTATATAAAATACATACTACAGATAAATTACTCAAAACGAGGGTACTGTACAATATTTTACTATTTACTATTACATACAAATTAACCTATTCATTTTAATAGAGCAACAAAGAAAACATCTTAATCAATTAATATCATATTTACCCTATTGAAAATCCAAAGTGTGCAAACATGGTTTTAAATATAGATACTGTACTACGTATTCACAACCTTCAAAATCATTCTTTTGACCATTTCGGCAGCTCCAGTGGACATCATGTCGAGTTAAGAAATAATATGACTTCAAGGGGCTCTCCCTCACTTTTTCTTCTACATATAAGTAATATACCTACTATATCTACGACGTATAAAAATTGGATATTAGTTTCTTTACGCATATATGATCAGATCATCAGATCGGATTATTATAAGAGAAACGGGCTTCCCACTTGCATCCTCCAACTGTGCTAAAGAACTCGTAATTATCAGAGTCCAGTTGTGCTACCTTACTTTCTTAAGGTAAGGCACAGGAGGAGACTGAATAAGCTCATCAACTGACCATTTTAAATCCCTTTTCAATCAAATGAGCGCACAATGCAAATTACACAAGAGAGGAGGCCGCTTAATTACTCAATCCTATCTCATCTCATATCCTTCCATGATGTTAATGATATCTATAAAAAATTGTAGGATAATTTTTAAAGAAAGCATATACTGGTTTACCGTATATCCGTACAAGTACATATGAATAGAAAAATTCAAAAAGGACATATTGGGTCCAATAGGAACTTATTCATCTAGAGCTTTAATACTGATAATAACGATAAATAATATTAAGCTGAAATATCTTGTATTCTAAAAGTATTTGCGTCCGTTCAAATATTTCTTTAATGGCCATTCTGGAGAACATGAACGGGAAAAAGGAAAGATTTGTTCTCGGATTTCCCATTTCAAGTGCAAAAGTTATTATTACCAATAAAGGGAGAGAATTATGCGGAAATAAAGGGATGAGCTGAGAGAGAAGAAAGCGGGGCATTTCCCCACTATTTTTCAAGGGTTGGCTCGCAGTATTTTATACCAGAGAATGAAAGTTTGGGGCTTTTTTAGAACTTCAAAGTGAAACTTTCCAAAATTTCCCAATTCGGGGGGAAAGGTATTCAATCAGTAGAGCATTGTCAGTGAAAATTGTATGTCAGAGATAGGAGGGATGGGGAGAGTGTGAATTCTTGGATTTTGAAATCTGAAATAGTTTCCACTTTTAACTCGGCGTTTCTTCCCTTACAAAGATTCCACAGTAAGAGAAAGGGAAGATGAAGAGAAGAGTCGTTCCCCCCTTCCCCGGTGTCTTCGGATAACCCCTCTCTTCTCTCTTATTACGACCACCATGGATGGATGGATACATATACCATCTTTCTATCCATCTTGTATGTATTTGAGTTTAAGAATAGGGTGGTGGAGAAAAGGAGGCGGAGGCGGAAGAAGTTTGAAATCTTTGAGATGACAAAGGAATGACGAGAGGGAAAGAGTGAACCAAAGAGATGCCTTTCCTCCTTCTTCAAAGACAAAGAATCGATGAATTCCACCGGAGAGTGAATCATAAAAGGGGGATTCAGAAAGGGGATTTCAAAGACAAATCCTTCAGTCTAGCCCATTAAATGAAACCTCGAATCATTTGGAATTATTAATACTTTTTCCCCGTTCACTCCTTTACAGATGCCCAGCTATATATTGACGGGAAGATAATTTGCTCTAATTTATTCGCAGTTCGGGGCACATTGCAAATTAGGAAAGCTATTTGCAATTTAAAAGTAGGATAAGCTCCCAATTTCAGATAGCTTGTAAATGATGAGCCCAACATTTTTTGCTCTATGAAAAAATCCAGCCGAAAATTCGTAGGGTGCAATTTAGAATGCAGATAAGAGCGACATTTAACAAGATTATTTGGCTAATGTCTAAGAATTTATGGCAAATCAATGTTTATTCATGAATGAATAAAGATGTAGCAGAGGAGAGTTGCGAGAAGCGGCAGAAAATAAATCATTGTATGAATTATTTGGAACTCGGGTTCCTCTTAATTTGATGTATTAATTGTGCGTATTCTTTGCATGCAGACAAAAATGGCAAAGGAGTTTATCACAAGTCAAATTTAAAGGAACTGTGAGACAGGACACTACAAGCATTTACCCACCTATAATACATGTAAACGTTTAACTAATGTAACACATATATTAGTATAGTACTAAATGGATTTGCTTACACGTCTTCTGCCAAAACCCAAGTTTAATTATAACCCAATCACTTATGCATATCCTTCCATCCTTAAATCCCTTAATACTTTATTACAAGCCTCGTCTAATTTATACATATAGTATAGATGATCCTGAGTCTCATTTCTCATTAGCTCAGTTCACCCACAAACTACTTAACTTTGCTCCTATCCGTCCTATTAAACACTCTAAATCATCTGGTTACGGAGGCTAATCAATATAACCCTTTAAACCACCATACGTCTCATTCTAATGACCAATTTTGTATGCAAGTGCAATTTGCCAAATTAATTTGTTTTTTCATTAATTACATCTACTCTTTTAAAGAGGTGAATTTAACGATCTTCTTTCTCAAGGGATATAATCATATAAGCAATGTAACTTTTATATACAAAATGTTTTACGGTTACAATACAATACTAAGTACTACTACTACAATATATACTATACTAGTGATATACCAAACCTGGATATACTGGGATAGAATAATATTCATAAAAAAAGGGAATTTACTTGTCAGTCACATATCGAATTTAATGCCGAATGGGCGGGGTGCGGAGGGGCTCTTTGGAACTGACACTTTTGATATAGTTTCCCCTCCTCCTTAAAAGCTACTCAGGACTAGAGATATGGATCTCTCGGTTCGCATTCTCAAGGCAAATATCATTGATCTGCCCCAGAGTTATTATCCAGAGTGGAATTAGTCTTCTGAGAGATGGATAGATAAAGGTCCAGAGAACAATTATGATTATCCCATGCTAAAAGAGTTTATCCATTTAAATGGCTCGGGCTCTTTGAGCTCAAGCTATCATCTCTCTCTGGTACTCTCGAATTGAATGCTTTTTTCTCAGGCAAGAAAAGAAACCCTTAATATTGAGGAGGATCCCTCAGATAGAGTGAGGGTGTTTCAATGAGTTTATAGCCAGGAGCCGAACTTCAGCACAGAGCTAAATGGGAACATAAATCATGGGTAAGTGGTTGGTTAATGAATTTGGATGACCCTTTTAATCTAAATGGTACCTTAAGGGCTCTCTGTTTTAGCCTTGAATCTGAGCATTAACTCGGTCGGTTATCCTGAAAAGTATAATTTCAACCCTTTTATTTACTACATGAAGGAGTAAATTGTATTATAAGCGATGACTAAACTCAAAAGCTATTAAACCAAATGCTTAAGTTCTTAGCGAAAGGCCATAAAAATTCTGCAATTTTTAAAACCCAAATCATGTCATTGTTATATCTGTTGTAATATTATATCGTATGATACATACATATTATATATATTAGTATGTATAGGTACTTTAATCATATTGTTTTTAATTCTAAGATTTGTTCTTGGACGTAATACTACAATTATTCATATTGATATCATCAGAGTTCAAGTTGTTATTTGCACTTTAAATTTCGGATCTTAGAAGGAGTCCCATTTAAAGGAGGGGTTGGATATGGCAATAAAACTCTATGATCTCTGCTGGACAATTTCTCTGAACCGAGAAATTTGAACTGGCCATAATTTTATTATCATCAAAAAGATATCTAGTTCCAAGCAGAGAGGATTCTATTATTTTCCCCCTCAAGTTAGCCAAAGTAAAATCAGTTGGACATGGATCGAGATTGGGGTTGGAAGGTGAGTGTAGTATATATTTGAAGGAAGAAAAGAGGAGGGAGTGAAAGAGAGAGGAGACAATGCAATTTTGTGAAGTTCCAAGTTCCATCATTTTCCCCCTCAAGTTAGCCAAAGTAAAATCAGTTGGACATGGATCGAGATTGGGGTTGGAAGGTGAGTGTAGTATATATTTGAAGGAAGAAAAGAGGAGGGAGTGAGAGAGAGAGAGAGAGGAGACAATGCAATTTTGTGCGAGCGGAGAGAGATTTCGCCTGGAGAATTGGATTCCATTTTACTCCATTCGATTGTCAATCCTATTTACTTCTCCTCTATATCATTTTTACTTATCAATCCTTTTCCACTTTCCAAAAAGATTTCGTTCCAGCACAAATTGAGCCTTAAAATACTTATTCCATTACAATGCGCCTGTACGATAGTAAGGGAGCCAAAGCCAAGTCAAAAGTTACGTTATATCCGTATTTGGGGACATTTTGGAATGTCACAATATTTGTCTTGGTTTGGTAGGTAGGTATTAGTTTCAGTGAATTTGTAGTTCTTCTATTTATCCCTTGAGCACCTTCTTGTATGAAAACAAAAGAAAAAGATCGGGAACAGAGATATTTATGGAGAAAAATACTCTCCTGAACGAATAGGAGGACTCTAGGTTGAATCCTCCAGGGAGTCTCATTTCTTCACTCAAATTAAGGTGGACACATAGGGAGGAGGACTCTTAATCCCATGTTAAGAGCCACTCTGAAAACGTATATGCACCATATGCTGTTGTAAAAATCTCTCCACCGATTCCATTTCCAACTGGAGAATGATGTAGGAAACCTTTATTACCACCATTACTACTAATACGAGCTGGTATCGTACAAAGGTGGGAATTACCTCTACTTTTTGTTTCCTCTTGTCCGCGGGATTCGCTCTCGCACAAGTAAATGGGAATCTTTCGAGTAAAAGCTGCGGGCCGCCGCCAAACCCCATTCTTTAACACTTTTCTTGCTCGCCCCCGTCCTACCTAATCCAATCCCTATGAATCCAGTTTGTGAGGAAATGCCTCAATGCAATCCTCCCTGGGTATCTGTGCCTAATCCCTCATTTCTAGTATTTATTGACCATATCTGTGAGCTGTGAATTGAAAATGAGGCGAATTAGTCTCAGAAAACAATCGGATCTCTGCTCTTTTAATTTCGTAGAGGAGGCTTCCAATCTCAAAAGCAGGGATATCTTTTAAGTACTTACTTTTTACACTTTAGGAATCTATCCTAGGTATTATATTATATATCATTCTAGTGCATAAACTACATATATTGGAGGGGTCGGGGTCCAGGGGACGTCCAAGGGGTCTTTCGACACAGCTCTGCGGCTCTCAACACGCGGTTCCCTTCAACAGATTTTATTCAGGAACGCGGCGGGCGACAGACTCACAAATTTCCAGCCAGTCATTCACAACAACGAGAATAATGCATCTATCTCTAGGTTCATACACGGTACAACATTGGGTTTTACACCTACTATGTACAATACGATATAATCTACTACCTATGTATCTGGATTTTGTTATGTACGAATTCCAAATTGAAATTCATCGAAATCATCATCAAGAGAGATCCCTTTTGAAAAGTATCATCTCAACTTGAAAATGCACAGTCGACCACCTGTCTTTGACTTTTACCCCCATCACATCATATACAGATATACTGCATATGTAAATTCAAATCTCCCATACTACAATTCTCAATGAATTCTAACCCTTTATCACAATTCCGCCCCCATATAAAGAAATATTAGTGTAGCAAATCCAAATACTGTCTTTCATATATAAGATTTCACTAATATATTCTCTGCCAATAACCTTCAGTCTAATATCTAAACATCTACTAAATCTATCTACAATGCACATATTGAAAAGGACGCCCTCTTAAACGATCCAAACCATATGGTAGTTGCAGTTTGACAAATTTATCCTAGCTTAAAGTCTCAGAGTCAATTTGTTCTGCCAAAGTCTTTTAAAGGAAAAAAAGCAGAAACAATAGGGACACAACTCTCTTCCCCTATCTCTAATTCTTATTATATCCTAAATGCTCTCCAGAATTTGACTTGTTTTCACCCTTCCCCGCCTACTAAGGATAAATACAGGTTCAAGTCGGATCGTAAATTATGTATTAAGCCTATAGAGTCAATTTTGCAAAGTGTGTTCTTTTTGGGGGGTTGAAACCCGTCATTCCAAGCCTTTTCTCCATTTTCACTGAATTCAGATATTCATGCAGGGTCATAAAATGAGAGAGGGCATAAATGGAAGAAAAGAACAATACTCATCAACTGTCATCTCTCATATTCTTTCACCCTTTGTTTCTCGGGCGCATTTGAATATCCGAGACGCATCCAAACACTTTTCCTTTTCCCATCCTTTTTATCTACCCTCATTTTATTATAGTCTCCTCTGACGTTCAGATGAACAATCCCTTTGTTCTTTTCCCTTTATTCTTTTTGTGGGATAAAAATTCATTATACTTATCTCGTTTTTTAAATTAACATACGTCCCGCATTATACGATATTTATACTCACCATTATGCGGTACTCTTCCTAGTACATAGCACTCTCTCCCCAGCACCAATAAAACTCGCTTTCACCTCAATGTTCGGCCGAAAGGAAATAAAATCCGGGGATTTCATTCCGAATTTAATGGACTCGGAGCTCGGGATTTTCCCCATTAAAACGAAATTAGAAAAAAGGGTGTGAAAATATGGGCGGATATAAGTGCGTTCATTATTCATATATTTGTTTTGGGGTCGTGTGTCCTTTAAGGTATAAAATTCATACGCCCTACATTGTATTTTTACGATAGTAGGTAGTAGTACTAGTAGTACAATACATATGTACGATACAAATATTAAAAGAGGACCATAACAGGGAAACAAATGAGGGGGAGCAAATAAAAATCATGTCCTCCCAAAGTGGAGACCGGATTTAATAAATGTAAACATACTCGTGCTTATTGACTAAAAAAAGGACTGCATAGCTTGCATTCAATCCATATTATAAATAGGCAAATAATTGTATTCGTGATTGGATGAAAGATAGGATCCGATGACATAAACGGAGTCCGGAGAGAGGCAAAGAGGGACCAAGTTCAATGTCATCCTGTCAATTGGCATATGCTTACACTAGTACCCAGGGTGTATGTGGAAGGAGGTTGATAAGAGATTTTTTTGATTCGATTCGATAGAATATGAATAGAAATAAATGAAATGGAGACAAAGTCGGACCAGCACACACACCGACCGTCCGCCCCTCTCTTCTTTGTTATGTATCGTACAATATGTAATATTACTATGATATTATTCAATATATGTATCTGCGAGTACTGATTTAACATACCTACATACGTATACTATATATAGAATTAATGGCTGTCTGTTAAGTCTTCCTTTCTGATGAATTATTGGAGGATTGAATTTTATTTATTGGCCATTGTTTATTATACAGATATGTTTATAACGAGGAATTGCAGCATAGGTATTAGATGAGCCCTCAGATGAGCCCTTTGATAGTGACCCTTATGCATGTGCATCGGTTCATGTTCCTCTGATCTTTCGACAATGCATATGTCCCAATCCTATTCACAAGCGAATGATGTTTACAGTGCTTTATATTTCTTTATGTTGGTTATTATGGAGGAGTGATGGGAGATGCATTTAGTTGGGAGCCGGCGTGTTTATCAGGGAATAAATGGGAGCCCCGCGGGGGAGGATTAGTCGAGGGAAGGTAGCATCTATCCGGCTTAGGACCTATCTGTTTCAATATTCGATCTCGGCTGCTTTTTCCGCTTCCGTTCCCACCCCGAAGGACCCCGATCCAACTTCACGAAAGTAAATGAGGATTGTCACAAATACGTACCCAGACGAACAAACTCAAAGGTTCAAATTCAAATGAATTCTTGGAATATCCCAAATCTGGAGGTAAGGAAATCTCATTCCGAGACCTTGCCATTCCCTCGTCGTCTTTGTAGAGACTTCTCTCGCCCTTCAAGTGTTCAAACAACATTATTCAAGAAAGCGGGGGATATTCACTAGCACACACCCCAAGTAGTACTGTAGTAGGTATATGCACACACACTTTGAAATCCCAAAATCCCTCAAATCATTTGTGTTCTTTCTGATGATTATCTCTTTTCCCTTACGGGCTTTCTCTGAATGTTTACCGACTCAAAATGCCTGTCCCCTTTTGCCCTCTCTGTATGCCACTCAGATACAGTTTGTGTGTTTCTGAATCGCTTTGAATTTATTTAATCTAAATAAACCTTTTGTAGTAGTACTATAGACTACTACTCTTTCCCTTACTAGCTTTCAGTATACTTTTGTGTATTCTCCACAATAAACTTCAAAGCAGATCTTCAAAATAAGCGATTTAAACTCCGCCACTAATCCTGCTACAATTAGACAAAGCTTTCAATTCCAATTTTTATATTATGTCCTAAATATTGTACAATAATACTTGCATATGTATAAACGGATTTCCCCCTATTTTTCATAATTATAAATTATTAGTGCCTATTAATAGATTCTCTTTCTTCAGTATCTGTATGATCCCATAATGGACTAATGACTAATATAGTATCGGATTCGGTATCTATATGCATATACGGATATTATAAATCAATTTGTTTCTTACCGTGGCGGGACCTTAGTCCTTCGTCAATGCACTCATATGAATTAATGTTTTCTTCCTGCGTATTTCGGATATGATTGGCCTGATTGGGTATTCGAGAAGAAGAGTATTGAGGGGTCCAAACCAGGCGGTTTCTCCCGCCACGATCCATCCCGCTGAATTTCCGTTAATCAAAGTCTGAAAAATGAAAAAGAATACTAGTTTAGATTCAATATTAATATTATAATATTAATCCAATTTATAATATTTCAAATTTTAATTTCAAATTTGAGGGAGCCATACGAGTTCAGGCATATACATATAAAATATAAGCAGGATTTGGCAAATGGAGAGGAAATGAATAGCACAATTATAATCAGGGCTAATTGGCGCAATTTGCTCATCGGCCTGTGAAACTTAAAATCGGTAGTGGAGCACCGAATAGGACAGGGAAAGCAACGGACACAATTATGTTTTTGGTGGTCCATTTTCTTCTGAATTTGTCATCAGTCCGTATTTACATATGTATTAGTATATACCATAGGAGGATAATAGGGATTAAATTCATATTCATTTTCATTCATTTCTTAAATTATTAGGTAGCTAAAAGTCAACCTATTGTAAATGACTCATCCTCAGCCGCTTTGCAAAGTGCTTAGTCACCTGAATTAACCTAGATCCAGGATTTAACAATTTTTATTATAACATTATAATATAATACTACATATATACAATAATAAATGCTATTAGGGAATTCATTAAATATTTTTTAATTTAGCGCTTAGTAAATATTTTTGAAACGATAAAAATTAGGTACTCAACGGTACACTTCGAGCTTTAAGGGTACCTACTGTATGATGATATTTATTATACCTATGTACCTGACAAATGTAGTATTGTAATATGAATATACAAATATTTTACCTTATATGATTATATCGTATAAAATTTTAATAAATACAGATATACTATCTTTACATCTTACAAATTCGTATATAGTACATAAATATCTAATATGTACATATTACATATATAAAGTATTATACTACACACGTCACATATATGTATAAAGCTAAAGGTATTGTATAATACCAATCTACAATATTTGTAGTACCTATAATCGCATCCTAAGCAGAGCTGGTAAAGGGATGGGTAGGAGAGACAAAAAATGAAACAATGGATTGGATCTAGCCTAGGAAAATGATGACTGGGCTCAAAGTAAATCTATCATCATCCTAAAATTCGAAATGACATTCAAAACGGCTTTCCGGTCGGAATGCCCCTATCCTCCACACCCTCAAGCACAAGCCAAGTTTGTCATATAAATTACTAGATTACATTTAAACTTTGAAGTTATGTAATGTGAACGAAAGTCCACTCTGAGATTGTACTTTGTAGTACTACAATATACTATTTGGAAGAAAATGGCATAAAGTTTAAATAAAAGCCAAGCTGCAAATTTTGAGAAGGCTCTGAGATGGATTCAAATAAAATGGGAGGAGAATAATGAAAGATTTTTGAGGGATTAATCGTACTCTGAAATTCACGCGACATTTTAATTACAGAGCACGCAATTTGTGCAAGTGTCC
>JAAZTK010002194.1:0-11764 GCA_036507255.1 Megalothorax incertus
TTATTCTGCGTGAGATAGTGAGTTTGCTAGTAGGAGTTTAAGGGATACGGCGGGAACCAGCCCAACAATTATTCGGAGATTGCCTTAACCTTAAATCATCCCTACAATATGCGCTCATACTATATGAGATTAAGTTCAAATTCACTTCACACTTGAGAGAAAGAGGGTGGAAGGGTTCCACGCCTACATCGGGCTCATTTAGAACTTAATAGACCTTTGTTCTCCTTTACTCTTTCGCCGACGGAGCTCGCGGATCAAGTCATTCCGACTCTTATCTTTTGATAGTCTTGTACTTCCTCCTTTCCTCCGTTCTCTAAAGTTTTAAACCTACGGCCTACAAGTTTAATGAGCGAGCCGCGAGTTCGAGATCAATGTGCCTTGATTTTGATCCACCCGGAGGGTCTGCCCCTTCATTGGAGACTCGAGAGTATAGAAAAACAAAGCAATTTGTTCAAGTCGAGAATGATTAGACGTTCCCGAGCAAGTTTGCACTGCTAAATCACAAAGTAAGCAATACTAGTGCACATAATTAAACAAAATTTCAATCTCTCGCTAGTTCTGAACTCTAGGCTTTTTTCCCCGTCAAGATGCCAAGTGCCAACCTGTCTCAGGCTGTGCATACTTGTTCTATCGTAGACTTGTATAACCTCGAGTATGTAAAACCGCTTCAAACTCGACCGCTTCTAAACAAAAAGACCCACTGCTAAGATCTTAGTAAGTAGTTTAATTAAATGATTTTTTGCGCCCTTTTGATAATCAATAATTTATAGCTTGTTTCAACTGTGTTTCAACCTCGTATCTGACTAGGTAGCTGCAGACTAGAAGAATGTAATTTTTTAACATAAAGAAGCTTATGGATCTCCTTCGAGTGGAGTTGGACCGAAGGGTTCTCCTAAGGAGGAGAGAGATTGAAGTTGAATTAATTGGAAGTCGAACTCCCTGGGTCGAACCGTCGAGAAAGAGTGAGAAATATTAGAGTTGAAGGCTTTGAAGGGCATATTAAATATTCCTACAATTTATCCCTATATATTCGAGCCGTATGCTTAACTTTTGTTCAATTCCTCTCGGCCTGTTCATCCGTATAGGAATTCTTCCAATGCTATGAAATAGAAAGGTCCAGGTGAGCCTGAAATATGTATAAATAGAATAATTCGGGTCTGGAATATCAAAAGTTCAAAAGAAATGGGTATGGAGATGGCCAGGAAGATAGCATAGTCACTTTCTCGGAGAAGATTAATGATGAATTGTTGGAACTGGCCAAGTCGCACCTTCAAGGACCCTAAGGAGGACCCTGGGATGATTGTCCGTAGACTGCAGGGTGCTCTTTTGGGTGGGGGGCTCTCGAAGGCCTTGTGTATGCTTACAATTTTACCTGTCCGTCCTTTCAAAATTGAGTTTATACACAACTCGGACTCTTCCCCTGGCTAATATCAATGTTTAAGGGGTCAAATGCTACAGTTCGTAACCCTTTTACCCCTCCTCTTGCCTACTTTGCTTCTGCAGGGCTTAAAATAGAATTTCTAGTAAATCTCTAGTCCCTTTCTTTTAAGTCTAGTGCACGTTCTCGTTCCTAATAGGCATGTTGAGAGCAAAAAGTTGATTAAGCTTGCACAATTTCTCCATTTCTTTTGTGCAAATGAGTGCACCCTATGCATGTTAAACAGTACCTCGATGTACAAATATTGAGGAGGAGGAGGAGGTGGAATTCATTAATGGGATTCCCGGAGGAATTGTAAGGATAAGAACAATACACACAAATTCTCAAGAGTACTCGCTAATTTAGAGTGACATTCCGGGAGCAGATGCGAGAGGCTATTGTACAAAAGGGCGGGGAGATCACCACGAAAAGCCAAGGAGGAGGAACTCTTAATGGGTTCCCGAGGAGAGGTCTTGGGAGCCTTGCCATTTGCCGAGTGAAGAGTTATGGCTTGGAGAATCCGTTGTATATTAAAATGGAGGAGTTGCAAATGCGAGCCGAATGTCAATGTTTTCACAAAATAAATTGTGCTCCTTTGCATACAGAGATGCCAACAAGTTAAATAGGGTTTTGTCATTTTTTGCAAATGCCAAAGCGGGATTCCCTAATGAATTTGAGCAAAGTGGATCCAAGTGTGCACACTACACCGTAGGTACTTGCTGCTCGCTTGTTAGCACTTGCTCGATATTTAATTTGAGAGATCCTGCATGAATTTAATCTTAAAAAATGTTAGAAGTGAATATAAAATTCCGCGCTCATTGACACATCAATTCATTAATCAAAAGGTCTACAAATGCCCTCAGAGGCTCAGAGCTACATGTATAATTTGACTCAAGTTCTCATTAAGAGGTTGAGGAGAATTTGAAGCAAATGTCCATTTTAAAAAAGAGAATTTGCTCTTGGAGCAGCGTGGACAAGGTCAATAATTCTCTTAAGCAGGTATACCCCCAGCAGGTTTATTGAAGTCGTTAACGAATTGCCATATTTGAGCCGAGAGAATAAGACAAATGCCATAATTAGAGCAAATGATAAAATTGACCATGAGGCAGCCCAGGGTGTCTCCGTGTTTTTTTGTCAATTCCTCAAGAGTCAGAGTATCTGAGTAATGGAAGTCTTTGGCAAATGTATTTTATCCTAAAAATGAATAGTGCATATTTCACATGAGGTTTGATGCATGGGCTAGCTGAGCTCAGAAGTGCTCAATTTACCCCTTGGGAGCAGGATCTTCCAAAGCACCTTGCCATTAAAGAGTAAGCTCAGGTAGTACGGACCTTACAATGAGGGATGACTTTTTTTCCGAGGAAAAAACACCCGTGTTTTTGAATAAATAATGGAAAGTTGACAAGCATGAAGGGAATGCAAATGCTTAAAGAAGAGAAGGAGGAGGAGGAGGAGATGCAAATGGAGTTAAAACAAGGAGGATATGTATATTTGTGAAAGCTTCGGAGTCCCCCTATCTCTCGCAATAAAGATTTATTGTGCAAGAATATTATACAGAAATTCATGCTTTTTCAAAAGACTAACCATCTGCCATTATGGACATAATGGCACAAACAAAGGAGTCTAAAGGAGATAATCATTTGCATATTTAAGATGAAATGGTGCTCATTTGAGGGGAGGGAATGGGAGAGAGAGCGAGAGTGATATGAAGAAAAAAGGGGGTATTTTTGTGCTTAAAAAAGGATAAAAACTTTTTCTTTCATTGGCCACCGTTGCACCTTGGGCTTTTTTTTAAAGGAGAGATATGATATTAGCTCGAGAATGTATAAAAAAGGGTGGATTTTAGGGTGGAAAAAGCTTGAGGCAAAAGATAAGGTCTAATCCAAAATTCCTAATTGAAAAATTAGTTGCTCCTGGGAAGATTCTCTTACTAATAGTACCAAACGTGCACTCTCGCTCTAAACCGTACACAGATAGAGCTTTTGTTCTATTTACTGACACTTGAAAGAAGCTCCTGACATGACTTGTCTGATGCCTCGGTGACACCGGCCCCCTTTTTTGAAAATCCTTTGAACTGATCTTCTGCTTATCTTACAAGTATTTACATACCTCAAAAATTGTGGGAATACTCCGGAATTCTCGACTTTTTATTTTCAAAGGACGATTTGCATATGTTTTATAGGGTTAATTCACCTGAATTAACTGAATTGAGAGTTCTCAGTTATTCCTTTGAAAAAAAGCGACATCCGACATAAAAAAAATTTATTTAGAGCTCGGGGGTAATCAAAAAAGAAGCTGCACCGGCTTTGATAATTTGGAGCGAGGAAGATAAGCCGGGGGATTTTGACACAACAAAAAGAAGCCAGTATGAGGAATGAAGGAAGACTTGAGGGGCGAACAAAAGCTCCCTTTGTACCATCTCTCTCATCTCATCCATATGCTAGTTTTAACAAATCTAACCCTTTCATTAACCACCTGAGAATTAACCGGGGAATCTCTTATAAAATCCTCAGAAATTCCATTCTTTTTAATTCCGAGAATGCATCCTATGATACTTCACATATGGACACTTGTAGAAGCGAGTAAAGGAGCTAATGATACACTCAAGTTCACAACCTTATTCGAGTACTATTTGAATATTAATTTTAATGCGGATTTTTAAATGCACTTTGCATTTTACATTTTACAAGCTCTGTACCTATAATGAATTTCTTCGGGAGGAGGATCACATCTCCTCCCATCTCGGAGTCAAAACTTGTTGGAGATTTACAAGGACCAGGATTAATGTACCTTTACTTCTTCTCTGCATAAAAAAAGCAAATGGAATATTTTTTGACGAATGGGGGGATCCAAGGTGGGCGTCCAAAGGGCAGCTCCAACTTCTCAAAATCATATTTCACCTGAGCTGGCCTAAGAACATTAGTACTTGTATTTGAGTTTTCTTAAAAAGGGCGCAAAAGCCATTAGAATTAACTCCAAAAAGGATTCAAGTGCATCCAAATCAAATTGACACAACTATAAGCTCGAGAGAGGAGCTTTGGGAGACTCCTCGCCCCTATTAATCAGTAGTAACGGCGAGTCCTATAATTATCAAGGGGCCTGGAGCCTCGGCAATCAAGAGATTCCCCTCCAATTTCTATTTGGAGAAGCTCAGAAGAGGCAGATCGCGGATTCTTTGAGTTTTTTCCCAAAGATTGGAAGAGGTTGGGACTCAATTTACTTGGAGGAGGTGTTGGGAGCCAATAATGATACGGTCGAGATATTTATGGGTTGAATTGTACCAACTTTGCTCTGTCAAAGTGACCCCCAACACCCAGGATTTCATCCGCCTGACCTTCAGCTCCTCAGTCTCGAGCTCCGTGTAAATACAAAACTGTTGAGTATCATCATAAAAAGAAGGAGTAGTCCGAGAGAGATGTAGTGTGCATCCAAACAAATGATAATGCTTGTAATATTTGGATTTATATTGGGCGAACCCGCCCTTTGAACTTCTACAACTTACATAACGAGTTTACGTATGAAATTGCGAATTCCTCAGAAGATTGTAAATTAAACCCGAGTTTTAAAAAGTTTAGACTTGGTACTTGTTCTTAATATTCAAATGAGAAAGAGGAGCTGACGCTAATGTATATGGAAAGAATAAATCTTATCTTTAATATGCAATCCCTCCCTAAACATAATAAGTACGAGTAAGGAGGGAGCTCCTCTCAACGTAAATTAAGGATCCAGATTAAATAAGTATTATATATAAGGAGGAGGAGGAGGAGAAGGAGGAGAAATTTCCACTAATCACATAAACTATATAGTACTCATATGGATTCGAAAGGGGGTCTTAAAACACGTGGATATTCGGCGTGGATCGAGTGATCTCCGTTGCAAAGATCGTGCTTTGTAACTCTGTTTTTGCTCTCTGATCTGTAATGAACTCCTCGAGCTTAAACCACACACAGATACGACTTTTTTACTTGAGAAACTCTTTCCAACTTATCTCCAAACTCACTGATTGATATCTCTGATTTTTAACTATTGAACTTGTAATCTCATCACATCATTAAATGAGGGGGGATGGAAAAAATCGCAGAATCGTCGAGTTTTCAATGAGAATTTCATCAAATTTCCCAAATGAATGAACCCGGATTCACTTGGATTAGAGAAGAATTATTCACTGACTCGGGAAGATTCCCTGCCCATTGTATTAGGGACCTAACTACGTCGAGGAGCATAGATTCGGATGAAATTCAATGGAGGTTATTGAGCATTCAACATTTGATACTTCCGAAATACTCAAGTATAATGGGTTTGAATGCATTGTCTTGCGATGAGTTGGGTTCGAGGGGGAAGAGTCTTTTTCTCTATTTCTCCCAGTTCCATCAAATGAATCCGGGATACAAGATGAGTACGTATACAAATTCCCTCTTAAATCTCAAAACCACTACCCCACACATATGATGTACTTCCTTGCGGGTTTCCGACAGTTTCATTTTCTTCGAATGACATCCCCCGCGAACCCACCCCATTTGGGATCGGGGGGAGTGAGGGGGTGTTTTCATCAGTCGAATGAGATCCTAATATTTCCTCTTGAATCGGCCGCATAAAGCAAGTATAAAGGTTTCGTCCCCTGTCACCCCAGATTTATAAATTTCATTCGAATTCTCCGCGGAGAGAGTTTAATCAGAAGCCTCGAAAACAATGCGAATTTGGTATTAATTCGACAATTTCACACTCGACACAATACGATCCAATATTGACTCTTACTACTAGTAATAATGCTATCTATCTCCTATGCCAGAATTAGATAGTAGTAAGAGAAATGCAATCATACATGAAAGGCCCTCGTTTGCAGAGATGGATTAGGGTTTGAGGATTCAATTAAGGAGCGGAGAAATCAGAAGGGGAAGCATTTCATTCGTATTTATTGTCATTTTAATTTGCTCTGTAACATTGTAGTAGGTACAATACTTGAACGGATGAGAGTTCTCGATTCTCCCTTGAAGGAGGAAATGTTATTTATAATCTTGGAGCTCTAGAACGCAAAAGACTTGTTCAAAATAATCTAAAGATAGAGATTAGAGCAATAGGGGAAATTGGGAAGGTCAGGGATTTTAATAGCAACAATCCTCTCTAGATAATGACAGACTTTGCTCTCTTCTGATTCAAAATGGGCTGACCTGTGCTCCTCTCGTGATTATACACAGAGTAGGTTGTAGAAAAGTTTATCTGTGATATTAAATTAAAAGGAGGCTCAATCTCTGCCCACACTACCACCACCTCCTCCTCAACGTTCCCACCGGCGTCTTGCGTGCTTGGCGACGACCGCCGTTTACTCTGAGTGGTACCTTCGATAAAAAGCTTTAATCCCTTTAATCCCTTAAGGTTCTTAAGTGGTACCTTATTGGGTTTAAGCCGGCGATTATCTAATTTTAATATGAGCACATAGAAATGATCGGTGATTCGGGGAGTCGATGATGAGTGAGTTCATCGATCAGAATATGGTTTGAGATGGGAAATTGTTTTTTGGGGGAAATACTGGGAAATGAAATTGGCTGGAGCAGTTGAGCTCTCTTGGGTTGGGTTAGGGACGGTAATTTGATGAATGGATTGCGGGTAGTAAATTTGAAAAGAGATTAGTGGACGAGTGAAGGATGGATGGATGGTAAATACTCTCTAGAGGAAAAGTGAAGAGCTCCGCGGCCCGGTTAAAAAAAGGATCAATCTTTTGCTACGTATCTAGTGCTGAGAAGAACCTTTCTTTTTTGGGACTTAACCACTTTATACGATAATTCCCGAGGCGGGAGAGTCAGGCGAGGAGAGATGCCTTCAAGATAGGGAAATGTTGCTGCGAAGGAATGAAAAATTTGCCAAGTTTCGAAACACCCTGGCCGGGCGGGGAGACGACGATGGAGGGAAAAGGAGCGATAAGTGAATGAAATTGAAGTGGAAATGCATTTGGAGCAACATCCGTTTTTTCTTCGCCTCTGAATACATTTCCTACCCAAAAAAATCCGAGAAAGATGCAGAGAAACCGCGACTCCAAAGGCGGGGGAAATACGGAGGAAATGGAAAAGTCGATTTACTTTATTCAACAATCCCAAATGCCAATTCGGAGGAGTGTTGATGCGTGTTTTGAATATTATTCTCGTAATACTTATCACAATATCCATGCAGTTTCTACTTTTTATTTTGGAATACTCTCTTTTATACCTATATCTGTAATACCTAAGTACATGTTTATTTACAGATAAGTCCTAAGAATGGGATTTGAAAATGAAAGCAGCGACTTTTTCCAGGTTTTTGAATTCCCCTAATTTGCCTTGGGCCAAACCTTGATACTTTCATAATTTATTATTGAGCGGGACCCATTTTTGATTATTCACTATCTCATTTTGAAATTTTAATAGTTGCATTTACGATGCAAGTGTAGTGCTCAGGAATTACTCGAGAATAAAAATGCTTTTGGGAAATGTTCACATGATTTGGGAGTTTATATTCTTCAAAGATTACCTAAAAAACAATTTGGCAATAGTTCACATTAATTTAAGCGCATTCTCAATTGAATCTGAGATTTGTCTGGTAGGTATTGAACATGCTCTCGTAATTAGGATGTAAATGCTCGCGCGGTTAGCCAACATTTCCCACGACTTTGGGTGGGATACCCTCTAAAAATAATACCCCTTTTATTTTTTTCCAAATCTCGAAATGCTACACGTAATGGAAATATGCTATTCATGAGATTCCGAAGCAATGTTGATTTGTAGATTGGGGATTTTGACATAGAATGGGGAAGTCGCAGGTGTAAGTTGATTAAAACGCAAAGGCCCTCCGACAAAGGGCCTACATGTTGAAATCTCCCGTTTAAGAGTTCGATGGTGAGGTTTTGAGAACTTATTTAAAGGGTTCGGGCAGAGGTAGGGAGGGGGAGGAATCAGGAAAAGCTATTCCGGGGGTATTTTATGACAGGATCCACTTAAACCTCTGCTTTTTCCTAGTGTACGAGAATAGGAATTCTCACAAATAACATTGGCATGTCGTGTCGAAATGGAAATCATATTGGTTCCACCTCATCTCAGGTTAATTCCCTTGACTGATTCGCAAGTCAAAGGTAGGGGTCCATAATACAATAAAAAATGGTATTTATATCCGAGTTTTCGAGGGACTTGAGCTTAAATTCTCTTTTCAAATTCCCTCGAAGCATTTTAAGTACCTTTGCGAAGGGTAGCGAAAGATTATCATTAAAGTTTTAGGAAATTTAGTGATTTCCCAATTTTTTTGCAGATGCAATTCGACGTCTCTATTCTGAATCCTTACAATTAGCACAGAGGAGTCGAAGACCACCGGGTAAGCTTACAAAGCGAGTGAAAAAACCATGAAATTGGCTCCCGAAACGCGATCACAAGCACTTAAAGAGTGTCTACCTTTAGATCCCCGCTTTAAAGAGCTAGGGTGCTGGGTAAAAAATTTGAGTAACTCAACCCGGTGGCAAATGGCTTCGTAATGGTTAATAAAATAAATAATCTGTTCCGAGGAGCTGAGTAGGAAATGTAAGCCAATTTTGCTAATTTCAATCAGGATGCATCTTGAGGAGAAACATTTGGCTTGGAGGCATATATGTATCTGGATATGAATTTGAAATGAATGAAAAAAAGTTTGGAACTTTTTCATCCCCGAAATTTCACGGTTCCACTTAGGGACACGCAGGAATCTAATATTCCTAATCTTGGCTTTTTCATGGGATATTTCGGAACTTGTCATACCTCGTTGTGTACATGTTTATGAATAGAAGAAAAGGAAGCTAGGGAGGGGATTTTGCAGAGCTTAAAGCCTCAGGTTCTTTCGGTTCTTTGGGCTCATATGCACCGAGATAGAGTAAATTTATTCAGAATTTATCCAGAGTGAACCTTCCGAGAATAGAAAGAAGTTTGATATGGAGATTTGCTCCCTTTTTTGTGTCCCCCCAAAACTCGGCATATTTTGGGGTATCTGTTCCCTCGAATTCAGCTTCCATTCACGATCGGACTCTATTCAATCCGAATTCTCCGAGGGCATTTAATGGTCAGTTCAGGATCCCAGAAACCAAATGTGGGGTCTTTTTGCTCCCAAAGGAAAAACCAATGGTCAATACTAATATGAGTGGACAATGAGGGAGAGGATAGAGTCGATGCCCCTTTATTTAAATGACCCTACTCTTCCGATAATTCGCTGGGAATCCACTGAACCTTTTTTGAATATTGAATTATTTGAGGGATATCAAGTGCAATTTACTCAGGGGTAAAATCTCGGCGGAATTTCATAAATCCCTTCATCCTTTTGTGGCACAAAGGGTAGGTTATATTTGGATACGGTATTTGGTCATCAATAATGATATTTTATAAAAGTTTGACCATATCTTTCGAGGGTGCATTTTAAGGGTGTCCGAAAATTGAATTGAAAGGAGTCCGAAGGATCTGCTCTTCGACGATAAGACTTGCTTCTAGACCCCATATTTATTGAAATTTCTCATCAAAATTCATAGATATTACGATATTTTGTGCACACTGACCAGTGTCCCTTTTTTTCCTTCAACTTTTCTCATGGTCTTATTCAATTATGCATTTTAATATCATTCCCTTCAATTCGACCATGATCGATGAGATCCTTTTGGGGTGACCCTGCCTTTTTCCGCAGTTTGAGCTGACCAATAACTTTTCTCATGGTCTTATTCAATTATGCATTTTAATATCATTCCCTTCAATTCGACCATGATCGATGAGATCCTTTTGGGGTGACCCTGCCTTTTTCCGCCGTTTGAGCTGACCAATATTTAAATTGGGAAGAATATTGGGGAGAATTTGAGGTTTTCGGTGTGGGAAAACTCCTCGAAAATGTAATCAAAATAAATTATTCAAGAACGCTCTAAAACTTGGTAGTAGCATTTGGTAATTTGTGACTTTTCACATTAACTTTTAGATAGTCTCAAGTCTTAGTTCAGAGCTTCAGAGCAAAGATTCTCACTATTCCTCCCATTTAACTCTTTAACTTTATCTTGTAACAATGTAAAAGACTCATCAATCTTCCTCTGAGCCTTGTCTTCCCCCTCTCATCTTTAGCCTTCTTATTTCTCATTGAACTCATTTCATATAATCATTTTTTTAAAAGTTTTTTTTCTTAAGGAACGATTCGGATCTGTTGAGAAATCCCAGTAGAATTTAACTTTTTTTAGAGCATCTTTTAAAACATGTAGGCTTATGATCTCTTGAGATTCAAACTGGGCCCACCCACGACTCCTAAGAACTCCTCAATCTTGTTCAGCCTCGGAACTCGGTGGGAAACCGTAGGGTGAGAAGGAAGCCCCTGAGGAAAATTGACTTAATTTCAACATTGAGCTCTTTCATAACTCCTCAACTCTCCTTAAAAAAAAAGGTTTAAAGTCTTCTGTCTCCTTTTACCCCTCCCTTTATTCCACCAAAATTGAATTCCTTCTGATTTTTCTTAGAATTCCTCTCAAAAATTCCATTCCCATTCAAAACCTCCCAAAGAAGGGAGCCAGGTATTGCAAAAAAACTCGCCCCGGGAACAATGGAAGAATATTAAAAACACACCGTGTGTTGACTCTCGACTGTTCCTCAGAGTTCCTCTCAAGCGAATTCTAAATAATTCTAAAAATTCTATGTTTTTAATATCCCAAGAGAAGCGAGTTTTGCGATGACACTTTAATTTGCAAAGGTTCCTCATAAATTATATCCCCCGAGCCAAACTCTGATAAGAATTCTTCTGCAATCTTGACTTCCCGAAAGAAGTCGGGGGAAGAATGTAGCGGATGATTACTTTTACAGCCTTCAACAATGGGCAGCCAAAGTCCTTATCTCACACTGTACTGGCAAAACATATAAATGAGTGATGACCATCGAGTTGTGTTTCCTCAGACCTTTCTGTGCCCTGTCCTCCTTCCCATTTTGTAGCATCCATCCGCAGTATCCGTATGTGTTCCTTCCAGGTCAGGAGCAAAAAACTATCTTCGAAATTAATGAGCCACTACTACTTATGCATAACTGGCCTTAAGGGTTTTCTTCCGAGGTGCATCTGACCCTCAGAGGGACGGGGCCGAACCAGTGGGACTATCACCATTTTACAAGCCATGCTACTCACTACAAACTGCAGCTCAGCGGGTGCTCCAAATACAAAATTCCCTTTTAAAAAACATTAAATCCCTCATATGAAATTGCCCAAGTCTTAGGATCATCTTTAAACTTTTAAACTAATATCTTACGTATTAGATTTGGAAGCCCTTGGACTCCCAACTCATAATATTAACCTCCCTTATGGCCCCTTAATAACCTAACGTATGACCACCACATCTAATTCTATCCCTTT
>JAAZTK010002195.1:0-11763 GCA_036507255.1 Megalothorax incertus
GGAGTTGAATTTGAAGATTCTTCAAATGATTTTGCAAAATCCATACGCCGAGATCGGACATATTTCAGGCCAAGAGTTTCTTCAACAAATACCGTTACAGCGTATGTCATCCGGCTAAATAAAATTTCAAATTAAATGAATTTTTTATTGGAATTGGAACTTACTCTGGTCGAAGTGCTCTCATGATGCATAGACGCTGGACGCCATTTTTACCCTTCCATTCTTGAGGAAGCTTCTCCCGTTCCGGTGTCTCCGATTCGACGATTTTTTTCCATCTCTTGGATGACCCCTCTATATCTCGATCAATATTCCTGCGCATAGAAAATATTAAAAATAATCAAATTGAAAGCAAGGGCTTCCTCACCGGAAATCATCCAAAGCAGCAAGGCTTTTAACAGCACCCCAATTGCTATTGGTAAGATATTCAATAGGTGATGTCAAATTTGGTGTCACTGGGAATCGGAGTAGGAATTCCAAATCTTTCGGGTTGATTAGTTCTTTTTGAAGCTGGATTTGAAATGCCATTTGCGACGTAAAGATGAGTTTATCTCGTTCAAATAGACCTCGCGAAGTGTACTGAAAAAATGCCATTAAATTAGTACAATTAAAAATCTAGTTTCATAACATACCATCCAAACTGAAAAGGTGATTGCATCAATCAAATTCTCAACACGCCGTGTAACTTCCGAAGCATGTGGAGCTGCTTTGATTGCATTTTGGAATACAGTTGAAAATGCTTTCAATGAGAACTGATACATTGGATTAATTTTGTAGAGATCATTGAGAATAAAGTAGAGGAGTGAAGCACGGGATGCGGCAGGTCGATACAGCTCTCTCGCGGCATCAATCTTAATTGTAGTGAGCACAGCTTCTTTTGCTTTGACTTCAACTTCTTGTGAAGTACGCTTTGTTGTCTCAAGGTTCTCCACGAGGGTGGTATCATCGAGGAAATTCCCTTGAGCCGATTGAAGTCGAGATAGAAGTTCTTCCTCGCATTTTTTCAAAAGGATCTTGAATTCATTTTGCTGCTTTGTTAGTTGGCTTTTTTGTGCTTCAAGGTCTGGACGCTCAACTTTAACGACTTCAGCTAGGAGCTGATCTTCAAGTCCATCTCGTGTCACAGTGAAGTTGATGAGCGTCGTCTGAGCCTGCATTTCCGGCTTATAATGCGGATTTGCAAGCTTTGTTTGAAGGATTAGCCGGAAATTTGAATTGTAATCAATGTCACGATCCCCCATTTTAATTGCCCTTGAAATTTCATCAAAAATTAAGACCGGAATTGCAAAAAAATGATTACTTACGTTCCCTTTTTAATTAGATTACGAGCGAGTAGTGGCTCGAGGACCGGATCCACGCTTTCTTTAATGTTTTCAATTAAAACAGTGTACCCAGCGGTCAGAGACTTAAAAAAACAATTAAAAAAATTGCAAATTGACTTGATTAATTCAATACGCAAAGCTACCTACCTCTTCAATCGTCTCCAGATAACCTTTCTGACCGAGCCGAATCACCTTCAGTTCTTTCCCATACATATTCTTGATCCATTTAATCCCCTGAAGCTGTGGATCAATCATTAGCGGCCATCTTTGTGAATTGACGAGGATTGCAGCATTCTCTGAGGACATTCGATCCGATGGAAGTCCGAAATTATTCCATTGGGCAATCTCCGCATCGTCTGTCAGATTCAGGAGTGGGTCAACGGCATCAGACATTGGAATTGGAGGCTGGCATTTCAAAAATAAATTAAATTATGTCGGTTTTAGGCACATACATATTTATAAAGCTCACATCAAGACCATTAAGATAGGGAATCCAAATCTTCTCGAGTAGCTCAAGCCGATATTTTTTTGTGAAGCATCCCACATATGAAACAAATGCAGTCACCAGAAGCATGTCACCAGGAATAGTCTTTGTACTTGCTCGATATCTATTTAGAAATTTAATTAA
This sequence comes from Megalothorax incertus, assembly GCA_036507255.1. Classification (NCBI taxonomy): domain Eukaryota; kingdom Metazoa; phylum Arthropoda; class Collembola; order Neelipleona; family Neelidae; genus Megalothorax; species Megalothorax incertus. The sequence goes on from JAAZTK010002195.1 coordinate 1,948, forward strand.
TTTTAATTATATATTTAAATCGGGATTTCGACAGACTTGTGGACATTTTGAATCCATCTGACTTTCTCAGCCCCTAATCCACCTACAAGCCGATTAGCGAGGTCAATAACCCTCGCTGTTTTATCAGCTTCAGCTTGACATTTTTGCTTCGCTTCAGTAGCCACCTCAAATTCTCCGGTGAGTACTTCCAACCGCTCTTCAAGTTCTTTAATCCGACCCTTAAGAAATTTGAGTCGATCCAACGCTTTGTTTAGAGCTTCCGTTGCATCCGCTAGAGCTTTCCTCTTCGGTGCGACATCTTGGTAAACTTCATTGTATTTCAGAACATTCAGAACATAAGAACATAGCCCGGCAGCAGCGAATGATTTTGATCGGACTAGTTCAGGATCAAATCCAGGTGCAGTTATAACCGGCTTTAGGGCTTCAACCATCGCTGCGTTTATCTTTTCTTTTTCCAAATTGATCAGACCTTCGAGGAATTTCTGCGCATCAGCCATCATGACGCTCTAAAATTATTTAAACTAATAAGAGTTGATTCCAAAAGTAATTGAAACCTTTGAAGCTTTCCAGGATTTATCCTTTGGAATCTTCCCAGTTCGAGTACCATCCCAAAGGATCAGAACAGCAGTGCACACGAGGACGACATCAGGCCTATATCCAGAAGAATATTAAAAACTCTTAAATAATTCATGGTATCCTTACGGTGGCGTTGTAAATGTCTTCAATTCGGTCAAATTTGCTTTATTTAGGGTATTTAAAGCTGCAATAGCGGCTTCTAAAGCGGGCTCGGCTTTCTCCAGCTCAATCCGACAAATCTCTTGAATTTTTGCGACTTCCTCTGCGGTGACAGCCACCTTTTGCTCTTCAATAGCAGCATTCTCCTTCTCCACGCTTACAATGGCAGTCTCTTTCGCCACTTCCTGGATCAGGGCTTCCGCTTTCTCATTCTTCTCTTTGAGGACAATTTCCTGCTCAGCCAGCACGCGTTTTAACGCTTCGACTTGAGTCGCACAAGACTCTAATTTACTCAACCCTGATTCTAGACGATCCGCCTTCGCAAATGCTTCGGTGGTCTTTGAACTCACGAGCTTCCCATAAAGGTCAATTTGCTCAAGAAATGATTTTGGGGTGGTATAATTGTATCTTTTTTCATTAGCCAAATAAGTTTTTGACATTTCATTCACGGAGGAATGCACAAATGCCATGAAACTTGCCACAGGGTCATGAAGGTCAAGTGGGAGTGGTCCAATGTCACGTACAAAATTCTTAGATACCGAAAGAAGTGCTTCTTGCGGCCATTCATGGAACCAAACGATTTGTGTGCAATTTATAATGGCGGGGAATTTACGTGCACGCATTCGAAGGATATTCCCAACTGGAGAGAAGCAAAGTACGCATTTTAGGACTTTTCTCACGCGTTCAATAAAATATTTCCAGCAATTATCACGTGTATCTTCAAGCCCAATAGCTTTAACTTCCGTCCGAAGTGATGAAGTCACATTCTCAATCTCATCGTCTGGAAGTAGGTCAAGAATCTCGCCAGATGCGAGCATATCATTGATTAGGACGAGGAATTGTTCTTCAGCTACTTGTGCATCCGTCATAAGGAACATTGAGCCGATATTCTTTTGTCCGGCCTTGATGTAAAGTTGCGCCAAATCATTTCGAAGATCCAGAATGCCATACCCCTTCCTTAGGGTGACTTGGAATACATCCAGGCCAGAAATAAATGCCGCAAGGCGGCTTAGACTTTGTTTCCCACTTCCACCAACACCTACAAGAAGGGCATTCCCCCTGGGGGATTCAAGGATCCGGGATATCCGGCAGATGTATTTGATGGCGTCATCAAAAAGCACGAGATTCATCGCAGCATTTAATTCGTTGTAGGATTTTAGTGCTTCTGTGAGCATTCCTGAGAGTGCATCAAAGTCCCCAATTGGCATATATTTTGATTCGCCAAGACCTTGCGCAAAATGGAAATACATGAGGGGTTTCCGCATCAGACAACTCTCGTCCAGATCCTAAGGTATGCATAAATTTACCCATAAAATCGTGCGGCATCTAGGATCATTAATATTTGGCAAGCGGAAAAATTGCAAGGGTCTAATGACTAATTCTAATTAATTACTAGTATTAGTATGTATGTAAGTACTACGAGTTCTATCGTAATAGTATGAGTACGATATTTCTAATAAAAGCAATAGGAAAAAGACCCACAAAAGTAGTAATTTCAGGGAATATTTCGAGATGCAGATTTGCGCTGGATTTGACCTGGCCATCGTCAATTGATGGGAGGACAACAAGGGTTTAAACATTCAGGATTAAGTTATGTCATTCAATGATTTCGGATTCAGATCACAAAATCTTCAAACTTACCTCAAAACCCTTTTTTACACAATCTGATAGCAGTTTTGAGAATGTTTGTTGATCCTTATCATCTGCAAGCTTATCTCCATATACTCGTGTAGCTTCATGCATCCAAATTCGGACAAGATCAATCGGAGTTTGAAGGCATTCAGGGGAACTGAAGAGGATCCCTTGAAATATGTTGGAGAGATCCCTCAAATTAAAAATATAATGGAATTTTGTAGCGGTAGGAAGAAATGCCGCCGAGACTTTGGAATGAAGTTGAATTGCAGTTGATACGATATTCTCTTCAGCTTTAATGAGTGGTGGTGCAAATTTTTGGGACCCCAAATGTTGTTGCAAGATTGACCGATAGATGGTTTGCAAAGAATCATGACCGGGAAAACCTACGCTGAAAACGCTAAAATGGCGTTGTAATCGAGGATTGATGGTGAAGCTTCCAGCCGTTGGATTCATACAGGCGATATATTGAACATTATGTATTTCTTTCAGGGTGATTTTTCCACGGTCGTACCAGTGGTGATAATCCAGATGCTGGCGTATTAGGGTATGTGGTTGAACTGTTCCGTAGGCATCAACCATTGGCATGTTCATCTAAATGTAATAATTTGACTTCATTTCAACTAATCCTTAGTGGATCTTCAAAAATCTTACGTCATCAATGAAGTAAATCAGCGTTTTATTTCCGGGTGGCCCGTAATTCCTACCAGCTTTTTTCTCAAGTGGTTTTTCAAGGAGTCTTTGCAGCATTTCTGAATTGTTTTTTAAAAATTTGAAAAAAATGAAGATAAAGCTGAAATACAGGAGTTCTTACCTGAAGTCGTGTAAAAGTTAAAGGGCACATTTGTTACAGAGTAGGTATCAGGAAGGAGGGAGAGCTTGTCACCGATTATGACCGTTTTTCCTGACCCTGCCGCTCCTACGAGCATAACAGGATGTCCCTTTGCAATAAGGAGGTCGAGAAAAAACCGAATCCGGGTAGTTTCAACCGTATTAACCTGAAATCATATGAAAGCAATTAAATTCAGGGGCAATCTAGCGAAGAAGCGAGTACCAAAGTTGCTTGAAGTGGCAAATCCGGATCCAAATCAAATTTTGGTATGATATCAGTCCAAGGTTGAAACTTTTTCGATTCTGGCTCAATATAAAAATCAAATATATTTCCACCTGGCGGGAATTTTACGAATTTGAACTCGTTGATCCACCATTTTGAAAAATCCAGGCGATGGTCCAAAAGCTTTAAAGTAATTAAAAATTTAATTATCAAATGCCTTCAAAATAGGTTAAAAAACCTGATCTTGAAAAGTAGCTGATCCGAACGCCCAAACACATGCAAAAACAAAATATGTTTCATAAATCTCCTTTGAGGAATCAGCTGGGACATTTTCTGGGGTCAGCAGAGTTTCAAGTAGATTACAAAGTAGTTGAATATGAGATATTTCCGGAAGTGGAGTAATAGTCTTGAATCTGGTCCGAAATATCTAAAAATTTATAAATATTTTATATAAAAAGTGCATAAAAAAGATCATTTCCGTACCTCGACTAAGGTAGGGACATATTTATCCATCAATACGGTCAAAATAGATTTCTCCCCAGTATTCTCTCGCTTTTCAATCCAACTCGCAATATAAGGACTATATCCAAGATCAGTTGGATTTAAATAAAGGATTCCAGCACGTGACACCGTAGCAGGTGTTGCCACTCGTAGAGTATAAATTTCAAATAAGAGACGCATTGATTTGGTAAGAGCAATCCTTTCATTTGATGCAAGGGTTAGGACTTTGTTATCATCCATTACTGAATTTAGAGACTCAATCCACATTGGATCAATGTCACCATCAAGAATGATCCATTTCGGACCTTCACTGGTTGAATTTGCTTGATCTCTCATAATAACTGAAAGTATACCATCTTTCCACTCCCGGGTCGATGCATTAATAATCCCAAAAAGTTCATCGCATGTCACCGCTTTCGGATTTAGATCATTGTACATTGGACGATGTTTAAGGTTTTGATGTGTCTTATACAAAGTTTTCCAGACTTGCGTCTTTCCAGTTCCAGCATTTCCCAGAATAAAAATTGAATGCCGTACATCAATCAATTCTTGAAGTTGGACCACTTTTTTAACAAAATTCTCTTCCGGCTGAAGTCCAAGTTCACCTGCTGCCACCCGGATATTCTTTTCAAGATCTTCGTCCCGTTTTCGTGGAACTTCCAGCGCTGGAAATAAATCCCCGATTAGCCCCATGAAAATAGGAATATCATCTGAGACGATTTTTGGTACATTGAAGTCCCTTAGTGCCCGCATCAGAACTTGGTCTTCAGGGCGCTCAGGGTCACCACGTTTCAGCTGACCTGCGACAACCAAAACTGACTTGATTGACCGAAGTCCCCAATCATAATGATCTTGCTTCGAAAGCAATTCCTTGCATAATGTATACAATGTAATAAACTTCTTTGCGAGAACTCGAGCATCTTGAAATCCTTCAGCAACAAGCATAATTTCACAAATTAGGTCGAAATCTGGAACTACCATTGCACATGGTCGAAAAAGGACCTTTAAATTCTCTGGAAGTTCTGACCTTCCAGCATAGCCAGGATTCATCGTAATAAACAGGCCTACAGTTGACCTCAGCGAAATATCTTCGCCCATGAAGTTGAATCTTTCTCTTCGATCTTTCAAAGCATCCTGAATTGATTTGACTTGGACAGCTACGACTGAGAGGACATCTACTGCAATTCGATTGAACTCATCAAAGCATCCCCAGGCTCCTGTTTGCGCTAGGCCTTTGAAAATGTTCCCAATTGACCTGTAGTCCATTTGTTCGGAACAGTTGAACACATAGACAATCATTCCAAGTGCTGTAATTTAAGCGTTATAAAATTAATGGGATTTGTACATTGTCATTCAATAAGGAAAATTAAATACCTCTGCCAAAGTCTTTTGTGGTTTCTGTCTTTCCAGTTCCTGCAGGTCCCGCTGGAGCTCCACCCAATTTAAGATGAAGTGACTGGCTCAGAGTTATGTAACATCGATCCGTCAAAGGCGTAATAACTAACCGGGCTTGATTCCCCAAATATTCATGCCAATATCGAAATTGTGCATCACAAATATTTGCAAAACAATCTTTCTCCACCTCATCCCATCGATGCCGAAGTTGACACTGCCACTGGAATGCTTGTGCGGTTTCGACCTTCATTTGAATCAATTTTGTTACTACATCCCGTGAATGCACGTCAATAGTACAAATCGTCATAATTTTTTGACGTTCTTGTGGAGTCAGTGGGCCCAGTAAAAATGAAATTAATGTTGAAAGCTGTGTAGCTTGCTTGCGATTGTAATCTTTAAGAGCATTTTCGTAGCCTTCCTCGAGTTTGACGAAAACTGCATTAACTTCATTCGTCCACCAAATCTGTGTTCCACAAAGAGCTATTTGAGCTGGGTATTCCTGGATCCATTTCTCACGGGCTATTTCACCGTATGATACGACGGACTTTGCAAAATAATTCAATAATCTACCAGAAAAATAGTTTAATTAATTTGTCAAGACAAAAGAAAAGTTACGTTTGTTTCATCCGAGTTTCTAGATTATTTAGCCAGACTTCAACTGGGCCGGTACATTCGCAAGGTTCATCAAATTCCACTCTTTCGCCATCTTTGGCGAACATCGCACTTGATCTCTTATTATTAGTCCCATCGATGAATTCGAGCTTGGCCATCGAGTCAAATAGCTAAGAAAATTAAATTAGAATGAAGTTCAATGAAGTTGCAATTAATTCAAACCTTGGTCAAATGGCGTTGGACGAATTGAGGCTCATTTCCATTAGAAAGGATATCCAAGAGGTCGACAGAGGATACGAAATAGAAACGTGGGAAAGCTAGGCGCTTAGTTTCCAAATATTCCGCTAGAGCTTTCTCACATACGGATAGTTCCTTTTTAAGGCGTTCCAATTCAGCTAGCAGACCTGGAGAGTTCATTGATTCGACGACAACTTTTGTCTTTAGAATGGTATCGAGCAGGGCCTGAAAAAAGTTTAATTTTATAATAAATTTTAAATCAACGAAGTGAAGTTACTTTAAAATCATTGTCGATCCCATCAAATCGATGTGAATCTTCTGGAAGGTTCTTCCGAATATCTTCAGTGGCGATAAAAATTGACTGTCCAGAAAAATATAAAATCATTTTTAATGTTTTACTAATTTTGAAATACCTCAAGATTTGACCATGTTCGAGAAACTTCCGCCAAAGAAGAAAGCACTTGATCCGCAATAAAAAGACGATTCTGCCAATATTCAACTTCTTCCCGGAAGAATGAAATATACTTTGAGAGGGCAATATTTTGAAGTTGAACTTGATTATCTTCAAGAAGTTCAATTAATTCTTCCGAAGCTCGGATGAGCTTCGTTGAAGTCCTCGGATGAATATCTATGTCATAAGTCTGCTCAGCCCAAGTTACATTCAGTTCTTTCAAAGTTTTTTCCATCGAGCTTTCTTTGACTGCTTTATCCACAATATTTTTCACTTCCTCCTCAAAGTTATGCAAATTTAAACCAAGAAGATCCGCGAGAGTTGTACTGAAATCCGTAACAAATTTCACAATAAGTGGCTTCATCAATCTTGGCCAAACTTTTGTTGTTCGCATCAATTCCTCCCAATGTCTTTCCCGAATTGAAGGGTTTTGAAGTTCCGCTACGGATTTCAGAGAAGATATCATATTTCGGATTGTTCCTTCCAATTTCTTGTAAATTTCCCACCCTTTGGCATCTTTATCCATCAATTTGCAATCTTTGGACATTCTTTTGCATTCCAAATCCATATTATCAACGTTTATTTCCTTCCACGGGGTCGTCTTCCAATCCTCAATCGATGAATTTACAATTATTATGTAATCCCAAATATTCTTGGCGAATTTAATCTCTTTCCGGCATTGATGTAACGCCTTTGGATCTGGTACGTGAACTTCAAATAATTTTGCAGCGTCGCAAATCCCTCCGTATTCTTCTTCTAGTTTGACAAGGTCAAAATGCGTCTTGTCGATTTCGTTATACGGGAATGGACTATTAGGCAGAAGAAACGTAGCACGCCGAAATTTGTCTCGATACAAATGTTGCTTGACGTCAAAATCAGAGATCCGTTTCCGGATTGACGAGACTTCTTGCGCTTGAAGTGGCGCCACCTGCTGTTTAACCGTATTCCCCAACTTCTTCATATTTGTCCATTTCAAGGGTCTATAAAAATTTAAAAATGAAGTTTTGACTTCATTTGAATTAAAATTTCTTACAGTTCTTCCAATTGAACAAACACAGACTCTGGCAGCTCATAATCATACATCTTTAAGAGTTCTATGTACTCTTTTATAGGCTCAAACATGACATCTGTGGCTGCTTCACGTTCCTTGACTTCATGAAGCCAACCCATGACGGAAATCAGCACTTGTAGGTCACCTTCTTTCAGAGTTTGAGTTAGACCAGCTTCGCACTCCCGAATAAATTTGTCCAAATCCGAGAGCCTTTAATTGTAGACATTTTTAATATGAATTTTTTATTGAGCATATTACAATACCCGCCAACGACGCTATCTATGAGATATTGCTTAAACATCATGCTCCAAGCTTTAGATGTCTCCAGAAGGACCTTTTTAAATGGGGCCATGTCCAGGCGGAACCATTTGTCAAAAATCATTTCATGTTGGAATTTCTCAACCTCCAGATACATGCTCTCAAATTTATCAATCTGGAAAAGTAAGTCAATCAGGGATTAGCGTTGAAATAGAGCATATAATAGTATAAATATACTTACAACTTCCTTAAATTGATCCAATTTCGGAACAGCTTGAGGGATGTCTTCGCCAGATGCTTTGGCATCATCCAGCTCATCCGGCGTAAGAACATGCCCAAATTTAAGGAATTGCGCAAGATATTCAGCGCGATCTTCTTCCCAGAGGTAGGCATATGGTTCAAATCGGACAGTATAATCATATGCCGCATTTATGACATACTGCACCCTCTCTTCAATATCTGACCTCATTCCTTTGAGGTCCTCGTTCGTTTCAATCTCATCCAAATAGCTCGAGGTAGCATTTCGCGCCACCCGATCCAGCAATGAGGCTTGATGAGAAATATCTTGAAGAAGTCCTTCAATTTGTGCAAGAAAGCTGTTTGGAATGGAAAAGTCAATTGGAGGTTGGAAAACTACTTCATTATCAAGAAGAGACATTCGAACTTCAAAAAGTGGGGATGGCGTCAAGCTGGAATCGGTATGGTCAATGAGATAGCCATAAGAGACTGCGACAGCCTTTACAATCCCATCAAACAGGATCTGATCAATATTAGCCAAGTATTCATCCATCAATCCCGAATCGGTTTCAGACCCTGAAAGGCATTCGATATTTTGGGCCACGAGGGATTTAACTTTTGATGAAGCTTCTGTAATTTCGGCGTATCTTCGCTGCTTGGCTGCCATCGCGGAATCATCGAGATCAAGTGCTTTATCCTTGCGTCCATCTTTACGTTCGAATAGAGGTCGAATGATCCAAGGATGTGTTAAACTCTTGATGGCATCAATATTCTTTTGAGATTTGTCGAGATTTTGCTGAAGCCCTGTGACGGGGGTTTTGAGCTTCTCGATATATTCTTCAATGTCTAACAAAAGATGACATAGTTAACAAAATGTGCGAAAGAGTTTTTAAAATATTACTTGAATGATTCCATTTGATATCCTTCAGGCCGGCATCAATAATGGCGTCGATATCATTGATCCTTCCGCTTAGGAGAGCCAATTCAAATTCATTGGCATCAGATCGGAGGGAATTGTAGAGTCTACAAAAGTTTCAAATTTACATAATTGAACGCAATATTAAGTAAGTGGAGTGAACCTTGCAGCTGAATCAAGATCGCTCAAGTTCTTTCTAAATTCATCTCCTTTGGTTTGAAGTTGAGCCGCTTCAGGAGGAACATGATCAAATCCCGCCATCTTCATATATTTGAATTCTTTAAGGGTTGCTCCAAGGTCAGGGTCAAAGTCAACCTTAACAAGTCCATCAGGCTCTTCCCTTTTTAATATGGGCCGATTGATCCATCCTGAGCCTTCTGACTTCAATTTTGAACTCCATTCCAAGAATACTTCATCTTGGAAGACACGAAGGGATTTGACCAATTCAGAAGCTTTATTAGTGACCGACCTCCTCTCTGATGACACTCCAAGATTCGAAGGAAGACCTTCAAGCTGTTCAATATGGCCCTCAATACGTTCAATCAACCCTCGAGCCCAATGAATCGATGCGGAATAGGGTGGTAACGACCTCTCCAGGCTATTCCTTTCCATTAGAGGTGTTCCAAGAACCCCATCAAATTGCTCTCGAATTGACGCCAAATCCCTTTCAATCATTTGTAAATAACGTGGGAATCGCGGCTCAAAATCAGCACGAATTATCGGGCGATCCAGTAGAC
>JAAZTK010002196.1:0-11763 GCA_036507255.1 Megalothorax incertus
AACCACAAAAACATCTTGAACCATCAAGCCCCATTAAGCTACCTCAGCTCACCTCAAACTCATCTTTCCCCTGTATTATTAAATTACTTTTAGAGCCTCCTTTACAAGCATACAAATTGCCAACAGACATCCAATCCCCCTGCACCTGCATTCAAATCTCAAAAAATCTCTTATTTGGATGTAGTATCTCTTCATGTCACAAATCCACTCCATACCCATCTATTATGTAAATCATTCAAGTGGGGATGAGACTCAAAAAGCGGAAGTCGGTTAACCTCAAAAAACCCTTGTAGATTTACTTAATGGATCACTCGACTCGAGTCGAGCTTAAGAAAGTTTTTAATACTTTTTAATGCGAATTTTATTTACGATAAAAAAATGTTAGGTTTCCCTCAAATTAACATTATTAACTTTTAAAAAGGCACTCTCGGATTTCACAATGCACTTAATACATGGCCCAACTCGGCTTGTAATACGTGTAATTGAGATCTCTCTTTGCACTCATGCTGTGTATACGCAATTGCAATTGCATTATGATTATTAGCTCGGAACATCTTCTTAATGCAGTAACATCCTCGTTGCATTTACTTAACATTTGGAGAGATCTTCCGGCCCCCACTAATTAGAGGGGTGACTTTTCACCAGTCAAACCTCGCAAGTGCATAAATCGTGTATAATTGCAGCCGGTGCAGGTGAAGAAAGTGAAATGCGTTAGCTTTTATATGAGGTTTACGATTAAAAATTTGAAATTAAGATCACATGCTCGAGCCCTATCATAAGAGCATCTTCCTCCCAAAAAAAGTCACCTCAATTAACCTTTGTATAAACGGGGCGCTATAAGCGGCCGTGGTTATATTGTAACTCTTGAGCTATCTCATAAAACAAGGCATGAAAGTTTTCAAGTGTTAAACCAATATAGTACAAGCTTGTTCATAATCGAATTTAAAAAGATTCTAGTGTTGAATCAGCTCATTTGAATATAAGAGATTGTCTCTGACGTTCCCCCCATCCAATCTTGAATGGGATCTCTTCAGTGGATGCCCATAAGGCTTGAAAGTGGTTCTTGTACAGCTCTACGTAGGTACGATACATCTTTTCACATGTCCATAAACTCTCGCCAATATCTCTTTCAATATAGGATACAGATACAAAGCGGAAATTAATTGATATTCCGTGGAGGAACTTTGCTTTGACACGAGCTTGCATCCACGGCCCCAGACCCGCCATTTGACTTTATAAGGAAGACACTTGTTAACTAGATTTATTTACAAAATTTATGATTTAAGAGCTACGGATAGCTATTCCTACATTTGCATACATGGGCTCCCTTAACTTATGATCTAAGGTTCAAAACACGTTTAATGTTCAAATGTTCAAACTTCAATTCTCCCCATTTGTGGCATTTAAGCATTAGAAGGAAACGTGTGGATTTTAAAATTTCAAGGGGATGTAATTAAGTGCATTTGAATTTTGTAAAGCTTCTGAAGCGGAGAGAGATGAAGTCAGGAAGCTATACCTAGTTATTAAGGCTCTTATGCAATTAGACAGTTTTTACAAAGAAGTTACATTTGAATTTTGCAAAAGGGATATGTCAATATTCAATGTGCATTTATTCCAAGAAGTCTCGAATAGGAGGCTCTAATAGATTGAGTACACTTTTCAATCCGGAGGTTTCAAATCGAGCCTGGTAGTACTCGTACTATTGACTTGTCCACTTTTTTTGCATAAATGTTTGCACAATGACTCGAAGAGCACATCAATCAATATAGAAAAGCTTCTGCGGTGGCTTATGTAAATAATATTACGGTTTTGCCACTTTATATTAATCTCGAGCTGCTCAAGTTTATTTTTATTGCTATTTCAACACACACTATACGAGTATGGTTTCCATCTACGGAATAAAAAAAGATCATTCTGTCATCGGGGAGATAAAACACATTACTCCTACGGGGCTTTATGGGCCCTTAAAAGTTTAAGGGAAATATATGGGGATTTGAATTACACATGTTCTCCTCATGTAAAATAGTACGTGTGTGCCATGTGGGCCCGAATGGGTTTTGTGGTTTAAAAATACTCTTATTCAAATGGGGAGTTTCCCTCGTATGAGATTATTCATGGAACAATTTAAATAGTGGATATATATGTTCAAAGTAATAAATTAAGTAATGAGATTTCTGTAATGTATTTTTAAACCCTTCTTAAAGGGGGTTTCAAATTGTCCTTTTTTCTGGCTCGAATTTTATTGCTAAATTAACTATTCTGTTTGGTAATCCTTTGCATAATAAGTCATGAAAAACTCCCTTTAAAACTACTCATTTTATATGTAATTTGTCAATTTAGCTAATTATCTTAATTTGTCTTTTTGCAGGGAAGAGAAAAAGTGCAGTGGAACTCTTGCAAGAGTCCAAACCTTATTATGTCCGTTCTTCGGGGCTAGAATTGGAGCCCTCTAAGCTCAAGCAAATGGACCGTCTTCACGGGGGGAGTGGAGCCAACGGTTATGGCCTTGAAGGTTTGACCACAATGACCCTTCCACATTCGTACCAGTACCAATGGACTCATCCTTCAAAACATTCCTCTTCCGGAGGAGGTTCCTATCCATCAGAGCTCACCTACGCCGAGTCCATCAGCCTAAATCTAAATGGGCTCCCAACTTTTCCTCAAGTTATTTGCCCACCGTACCCGCATAAGCATTACGATATGGATTATTCAAATTATGACCGCCCTCCTGCATATGACAAGGTTGTACGACAGGATTTGGATGACCTCGACTATGACCTGGATATTTATGCACTTGAAATGGACGCTTATTTTAAGGGAGAGTCTAACAAGAGGAAAGCACTATCTCTCCGTGCTTCAAACAAACCGAGTCATCATCATCGGACTACTCAAGGCCAAGAAAGGTCGATTAGTGCATCTCAATGGGAAGAATCCCATCAAAATAATACACACTCTGCCTCCAGGGCTCAGAGATCCCAATCTACTGGCGTACAAGTCAAGGGTCATTCAAGGAATAGTCAAAGAAGGTCACTTCCTCCGCCAGGCTCCCTCCCCCTCAATCTCAGCTCAAAGGCTCATCAGCGACAGATGAAGGAAAACCTTCAAAACCTTCATCAAAGTCAGAAAAACCCTCCAGCTTATGGAACTTGCCGGGAGAAACCCACCGGAGGTCTCTCAGCGGTCATTTCCTCATCGGCTAAAGTCACGGTGGCTACTGCATCCCAGCCACCACCACCTCCCGCCTTTAAAGGTAAATCTACCGGAAGTGAATCAGGATTTAATTAATTTTACACTCGATAAATCAGGACTCAGGAGGCGGAGGAAATCCAATATAAGGAATTGCTCAGAATAGCTCTTTCCACGTCAATTCCCCTTAAACTCCCGAGCTACTCCTATGCTAATTTATGAGGTGAAAACTCTAAAAGCTAAAAGGAGGAGGCGGAGGAGGAGGAGTATTGTACGCAGATCTGAGAGCTCAATTGAATTCAAATTAGATTTGGGAGATGAGGCTTTTATATTGAGAATTTTAGGAGGAAGATTGCTTTTCTCGGCTCAAAATTTAAATGGATTTAGCTCTCGAGAGATGGAGAGAGATCAAAACAAAAGGGAACCCTCCCCCTCCTCATTTCTTAAAGACCATGTATTGGTTTTTCAAAGAATACTTTATACAAGTAATTTCCTCTCCGTTGATTGATGCCTGAATTCTCAATAATAATAACCCCGTGAGTTATGGCCAAACTTTTGAGAAAGTCTTTACAAGAAACATTGTTTCAAAGGTTATGGGATATTTGTTCAGGCTAAAACAATGGATGATTTGACAAGAGCCACTCTGGTTAAGAACAAAGGGGAAGACCTTTGACAGAAGGTAGAGAACTCAGAGGATTGTAAAAGAGCATTAATTACACTCGGCCAGAGTTCTACATTTCCTCCATTCTCTTATTTAATTGAAGTGCTCGAGTAAAAAACAATCAGAGGAATTTTTTCGAGCAGAAATAGTCACTTTCTTATATTCCCTTTTGTTCAAAGAATTTATTAAATTCAATTTAATAATCAAATGGAAATGCCCTTAATAATATGAGGGCGGCTCTCTCGAGAGTGAGGAAGGTGTGAGCTCAGATTATCTCTATCTCACTCGCTCCTTTTGTGTGAAGAAGTAGAGCTGAAATGATTGAATAAATTGAATAAGGTGAATACGGATAGGAGCTCGGGATAAAATAATGTCATTTACTTTTCAAAAACTTTTCACTCTCACTTTTTAATGGATTTCGGAGAAGTGTGCTCACAACTTACAAGAATAGAGTCATCGGAGAAAAGCGTCGCAATTCCAAAGTTTTTATCAGATACCTGCCACCAGCTCAAATCCAAAAAGTACTTATCCTGCAAATAATATGATATATAGGACTTCATTTCAAAGTGGAAAAGTTTAGCATTCTCCGAATTTGGGAAACCTTTTCAATGGCTTATGAGCTAGCTCCAATGTAGAGATCCCAAACTTGGTAAAACTAATTAAAATCTAATCAATTTGAGGGGGATGATGTACGGATTCAATTGAACAATGTAAACATTTGGAACCCTGTGAGGAGGAGGAAGATTTGAAAGCGGAGCGAATTTGCAATAAATTTGAAAATATGCAAACTGTCATTTCCTCCATAAATCCTTATTGTCCCCCAATGTAATTGAATGGCAGGTACTAGTACGTTCCCCTCTTGAGGTTAATATATGTAATTGCACACTGGGTACTCGACGGCCATCCCCCTTTTGTTCTTGGAGACCTGTGCTTAAACTCTATATAATGTGAGACACACCCTTGCAAATTCACTTGCTCTCTGAAGAGTCAGAGAGTGGGTCAGGTGGACCACCGCGGATTGATACTCCCCTATAAGGAGATAGAGAGTTTTTTTTAAAGGACGAGATTTATGAATTAAACGCGTTAAACTTTCCTATTATCAAAATTATACTGAGGGAAAAATTACGGCCTACCCAAATTTGGGCAAATACGTGCTAAATAAATGCTCAATTTACTCGATGATTTGTAATAATAATCTTAATAGACAAGGTAGTATCAAGCTAATTGGGCAGGTGTTATGAAACTGCCATGAAGCGGGGAAAAATTAGACGAGGAACAATGCGAATTTCCTTCCAATTGTATTCCCCCCTTAAGGAAAACGCCCGTATTACTCAACCTTGCAAAAATTATGCATAGGAAAATTGACTAAAACAAATACAATATTACAAATGCTAATACAATATATCCGTATGTAATACATAAACATTATTTGAGAGCATTTATCATAATCATAACAGCCTGTTCCTCGACTTGAAATTGCAGGATTTGAAAGAATGGGCTCATTTGTCAAAAATGCTCAAAGTCTCAACGGCAATTGCCTTTATCCTTCAATGTGTTACATTACTTAATTAGCTTGTAAAGTTGTAAGAAGAAGGGGAAAAACGAGGTTACGAACCAAGGACCAGTCAATATGAATTGTATTGAGGAGTTGTGTGATTTATTCTACTTTGTAACTTGTAAATTCTCTATTGTACAATAGTATTAAATTCGTTCTTCCGATCCCCCCTTAATCTAAAACCTAACGGTGCGGATCCCGAGTCTCAAATTCGCCGAATCTTCCCCCTTTGTTCATCATTACAATTTACGATATATAAATAGATGGTAAAATGTGATTTTTTGGAAATCAGATTGGCATTGTTGGTTGACTTCCGTTTTTTAAGAGGGCGTTCCCCAAATACCAGTAATCTCAGTTGACAAAAAACAAATCTGCAATGGGCTCTTGTTGACTCCGGTCATTGCACCACTATAAATAATCTATTAAATCTTTCATTTATAAGCTGTAAAGCTGTGTTGAATGGGAAAGGATATCTAGCTTTGTAAATGTGTGTCCTAAATGTCAATTCCAATTTCCTCCGTTTTTTATGGTTTTTTCAACAACAAAATCGCGTTTTGGCCCTTAAAAATTTAGGACAAATGATGAAATCGCATGATTCGTACCCATAATACAAGCTTCCTATTGTTTATTGGCCCCATTTAAAAACGAAAATCTAAATTGATTCCTCTTGGTTTAAATTCCAGGTTCCGGAAGTGATTGCGAAGATGGCCCCCCTCCACTGCCTCCACGGTCAGGGGCTGGCTCAAAGCCGGTTCGCCCTCAAGAATTACGGCTGAGTGGTCCCAGCAGCGAGTCTCAGCATCCTCCGCCACCACCGAGGCGACATAATGTCAATGTCTCGGGGCCCTCTACATCTTCAGCACTCAGTTCCTCCACAGCTGCCGAGTCAATGATAACCACCGCTAGCTCAAACTACCCTAAGAAAAATGTGGCAAAATTAAGGAGGCTTTTTGATGATAAAAAAGGAGGGATCCTTCCAGCTGTGGAAGCCTCAATCCTCTCTGGTCCGATGACACTCCCTTCCCCAATACTTGGTCCATCCGGATCTGGAGCGGATCAAGATTCAGGGCCTATAATTAGCCCTCCTCCAGCTTTTTCAACTCCTGTCACACCATCAATTGAGGAGGGAGATCCTCTGACATCTCCAGCATCAGAAGAGATGCCCAGTCAATGCCTAGCACCCTCTGCAGTAAAGGTTCCCGCGGGGAAAACGCTCTCCTCTGCCTCCTCAACGGGCTCCCGACCTCCAATAGCGAAAAAACCATCTTTTAAGGCGGAAAAAGAGCGCTATTCTCCACCTGGAACAAGGAGACTTTCCCTATCTCCGAATCACTCGCAAGGATCTTCTCCAATCTCATCCCCTGATGGAGAACCTGATCCAGAGACTTATGAGGAGGATGATTCCTCAAGAGCTACAGAGTCTCATACTGAAAGCACCCTTAGGACCAAACCCCCGGTGAAAAAATCAAACCTTAAAACGGCAACCCTGCCCAATCCTAAGCCAAAGTCAATGCTAAAGTCTAGCGAGGTCATCCTAGGCTCAAAGATCAAGTCCAAGGGCTCGACAGGCGGCGAGGATAAACAGAACCAGATGCACAGAACCAATGATGGTAAGCCCCCATTTTTTATCTATTCAGGATGTTTAAACAAGGGTTTTGGAAGCATACATAAAATGGTCATAATCTGAACATTAATCAGAAATAAAAGCTGCAAAAATACAATAGGATGAGAAGAAGCATCCGCTACCTTTTTACACACAGATTATTATTTCGCTTCCGTTTAATTCAGCTCCCCAATGGAACTCATTAGAACGGGGATTTTAATAATCCTACTACATAAAGGATGTCCAGCTTTCTTTTATATAGGGATACCTAAGCAGATAATTATACTGCTGTACTGCAAAGAGATTCGTAAACTCAAAAAGTCAAAAATCCATGAAATCATGCTGCACGAACTCTTCAATACAAAGAAATACGAAATTAATGAATTATATGGTTGAAAAAATGATTTGAAAGTCAGATATAGATTGGGTACAAAAATAGAAATTGAATGTCAACTGAACTGGAGGACTATTCTAAATTCAAAGGCTATCTAAGACTGTCAGTTGTCATCATTAAACCTAGCTATTTTCAAGTACCCAACCCTCGTAGGCAATTAATTATGTATAGATTGAAGTTTGCATTGAGCTCCATTAGAAAAACTCACAAAAATGAATGGTTATTTTTATACCCCTCTTTACAGAAAAATCCCCAACCCATTAGCATAGAGTTTATTACATTGGTAGCACGCTCATTGATTGCCTAATATACCGAAATGGATGATAAGCACAAGGGATTTGAAAAGATTCAATAGATATGGGCCCGGTTCCCCCCGGACTGGAATAGAAAGGCAAATATATCGAAGAATAAATTGAATAAAATTGTTTGAACACGTGTCAAATATAAAAATCCATTTCTACGAATCTACGATCTTAAATAGCCACTTTTACTTTCGAGGAATCGAGGAAATCAAGAGATAGGAGATAAAGAAATAAAGTTCACGAGCATGGCCATTGGATTAATTTGAATTATAGCTTGGGTTAGATTAAACCGTATCTTTGCCGTATGCTCTGAGGGCTAATTGGCGTGATAGGCAATAATAAAGGGGGCATGGCCGGGTCATTTGTCATAATCACATTTCTAAGAGTAGTTTAATTGTAATTGTGTACTCTGTGAGCCAAGGGTAATCAAAATATTGAATCAAGGAGTTCGGAAGTACATGGAATTAAATAGAATTAAATGGAAAGTAGACTTTCTAATGAGAATTACAGATGTACAAGCCTAAATAGGTGCAACTCTGGCCTAAAAATCCTAAAATTGGACGAATTATTATATAGGAGTCAGGTTACCATCCAAGCATCTACATTAATTATTTAAGGGCTTAAATATGAGCTCATTTTTAAAGTTAGGATTTTATATTCACAGTTCTTACATTGCATACCCACTGTATACGATCTTTATTTGAAGTTGATTAAAAAGAGCGTGTTTTTTCTCCCTAAAAAACTGGAGAGATTTTAAAAAGGAACATCCCTTAATGTTCAAAACCTTTCAGGAATTCAGAGATCCTTTCAGCATGTAGGAATGTTTCAAATACTTTATAGTCGAAGCTGTCAAAAATGCCCAGCACGAAAGGGGAGCTGAGAGATGGACTCGTTTTGAGCCTAGTTTTTCATTCCAAAAGTAGATTTGTATTTTGTATTTTGTGTTATGTAGGTACAGTATACACAAAAAGATTACATTTTAAGTGTTTTGAGCATTTTTTATTCAAAATCTTATTTTAAGGAGAGAAAGGAAGGGAGAGTGATTTGGACTTTAGAAAAAATGACACGCAAAGGTGTAGGACAGAACAATATTTTACTATCCGTAAATAGTCGAAGCTGTCAAAAATGCCCAGCACGAAAGGGGAGCTGAGAGATGGACTCGTTTTGAGCCTAGTTTTTCATTCCAAAAGTAGATTTGTATTTTGTGTTCTGTACAATATACACAGAAAGATTACATTTTGAGTGTTTTGAGCAATTTTTATTTAAAATCTTATTTTAAGGAGAGAAAGGAAGGGAGAGTGATTTGGACTTTAGAAAAAATGACACGCAAAGGTGTAGGACAGAACAATATTTTACTATCCGTAGTATGTACCTACGAGTATTAAACCTATGCTTTATTTTGTAGGATAAGTAGATAAAAAACACACTTTAGAATTGGTCGAATTAGATAGAATTAGATCCAGATTAGGGAGATTAGAGAAAGGAACACAATTTGTAAAAGTGTCACTTGATTCACAGCGGTCGGACATTGTAGATAGGTAGAGTTAAATGGGACAAGTTGTAGATTCGACGAACAGAGCATTTCCAAAATCTTTTATAAATTCATATTAAATTGTATGCTTAAAAGCTTGTACTTTCTTTACAAGATTATACTATTAGTAGTAGGAGGATTCTATCTAGGTTCTAGCCAACATGTGCAATTAGTGTGAGGAATAAGAAGGGAGTTGCAAATTGTGAATATTGTGATTTAATACTTGAGGATCTTTTAATAGGGAGCAAGATTGATTGTCTGGGGCTGACAGGAAGAGATCGTACACACTGTATAGGCATAGAATCAGCTGCATAATAATGTAGACTCGTGTTGGGGGAAGCTGATTTGTGAATGAAGGAGGAACTTTCATTTTTGCATCTCTTGAGCCGCTACAAATTTGCATAAGTATGGCCCATTGTGAGATCGACACTGGTTATCTGTGTGTCCTCCTTTTCTTTATAAAGCAACCTTTGTCATCTTCCTCGACTCTACTTATCCTCATGTGTGAATAGGGAACCCTGTACACATGAATATTGCAAGTATTTATATTATCGGCTTATTAGGCCGAGCCGAGATGGGGGAGAAACCCCATCATTATCTGAATTTGGGTGGATGAAGTAAATTGTAAATTGTGTGGTACAATTGTACAAATTACAATAAGTCAATAAATTATTGTCACTCAATTGTAGTACACCTTTTTACGATTTATTGGAACTTTTTTTCTTCAGAACGAAGAGTTCAAAGAGAGATTTATTTTTATAAAATTCACCGAGGCTTAATCTAATCCCCCCTGTATTCTTCCTATCTAATCCTTTTGCTTTCCCTTCTTTGCAATAATCACATTTGCATATTGACGAGATTTCCTACGACCTATTACATGTCTATTAAGGATTCATGGGATATTCAGGTTGGGAGGTTGCCGACCGAGCACGTGGGGACTTCTTAAAACTCTCGAGTATTATCTCCAATGTGTTAAATTTGAATTTAGGAGTGGGAGGGGATGGCCGAATTGCCTCCACAAATTGACCCAACTCCAAATCTGGATGCAATATGTAGTTCCAGGTGCAATTATACACTAGGAAGGTGGGAAATCCATTTACAAAGCGCCCTAATCTAATTCATACCCCAAAATACAGAATATCCATCATCCAGGCAGGTGTAAAACATGTTACATACATGAATCCATTTGTTCATTGTATGGTACGATAGTAAAATATTAATTTGCTTAATGGACTGGCCCGATTCTGACCCGTTCGAGCCTCTTTCAGGGCTCGTATTGAATTTCATAGCGGAGTTTGGGTGGAGTTTTTTTTATTAGGCAAATGCAAAGGCAATGTAACGGGCAAAGGAAATAAAGGGTTTTTCAAAATATATTTCTTCCTTTACCCCTTTTGTTTTTTTATTGCACCCTAGGATAATTTAATGTTGGTTTGCGGTAAAGGGTTATATGGCCATCAATTGCATTAGGAATTTGAAAATCTATCAAAAGGGTGCAATATAATACAAAGAAGCGAAGATGTTCAAAACCAAACCACCCTGGGTTTGGTTTTTTAATGTGCATTTTGCAAAGATTCGGCATCCCCAGCAATTAAGAGTTATTCACCTCCTCTTCCTCCTCCTCGTCTCATATGACTATGTAAATGGTACTTACAAGTTACTACAATCGAATTCTGCATTATTATTTATTATGCACTTTATAATGATTGTGCGGCGGCGGCGGCTTCTGAGATGTGTAAAAAGATGTAAATTTGTAAAAGTGGTTTTCTGATGACCTGGGGAAAGTACAACCTTTAATTTGCATATGCGAAATTGATAAAATATTGTCTTTTTTCTACCTTTCAGGAGGAGCCCAACCTCAGCAGCCGCCAAAACAGTTTAAACCACGGCGACATATCCTCAACCGGTCAAAATCTGACCTTTCACACCGCTATCTCAAGTCGATGACAAGCTCAAACCTTGTGGGAGGTGGATTTACCCTTGTCCACGTTGATTTGGATAGGGGAGGTGCACCCTCACCTCCTCCACATTACCAAAATCCTCGGGGGCATCTTACCACCACGGATTTTGATACCCGCCGACTCTCAAAATCCTCCTCTGAACTGGAGAAATTTTTTGACATGCTCGGGACACCTTCACTCGAGTCTAAGAAGCCTTCCCCACCTCCTCCATTACCACTGACACGCCCACCGAGGTCTACCCCCTCCTCCTCCCCCGTTTTCTTTTCATCCGTTGAATCTATCGACTCGGATGATCCACGCCGAGGTCACGGGGCAGGTTCTGTCGATTCTGGGGATTCCCTAATGGCTGTCAATCGAAAGATCATTGGATCAAGGACAGTCGGAGGGACAGGATACCCCTCAACCTCTCCGCTAACTCCAGGAGCAGGAGGAGCAACTATTTTTAATCCACAGCATGGGGAACCATCAATCGTTGAAAGAAATGCTAGGGTTGTCAAATGGCTCTTTAACTGTAGGAAAGCTATCGAAAAGAGCAAGCGTGAAGGCACCCATGGACATCATCATCACCGACCC
>JAAZTK010002197.1:0-11761 GCA_036507255.1 Megalothorax incertus
TCCACCAGAGGCTGTTACAATTGCGGATCGAGCTAGCCGAGGTGATGCAAATATGGTTCGAGCTGCATCTGAACTCGCTCTATCATGCCTACCATTTGCACCAGCTCTAAATCCTAATGAAATTCATAGGGCTATCCTCCAATGTAAAGAACAGAGTGATGGTATGCTAGAAAAGTCATGCCTAATGGTAGAGTCTGCAGCAAAGGGAGGTGGGGTATATCCTGAAGTCCTTTTTGATGTAGCTCGCCAATGGTTTTCGCTCTATCAAAAGCACCTACCCCTAGATGTGGATGTTCTTAATGATGAATTTAATCATTTACTCAACCTGGATGGATCCCCTGCAGATCCTCTCAATCATAATGGACAAGCTATTTCTGCACAGGTAGCCATAGTACATATAATTTTTAAAAGCTTCATAAAGCATAATTTGAACAATCCGCAGACTGGGCTACCTCCACTTGGGAATAATCCGCCTCCTCCTCCACCTAATACCTCTGGCGGAGGTGGAGGACCTGGAGGGCATGGTGGACTTGAAATTATACAGCTTCCTCCACCTCCTCCTGGCCCTATACATAACCATCCATACCCCCAAGGGGTTCCACTTACGATTGCGCCATATGTAAGCGGAGGGAGCTATCCGGCAATGATTCCCTGCTGGGACTTTCCCTGTGGTAAATCAAGGGAACTTTGTATATGGACAGTTGGGGCAAGTGATTTACCAAGGGGGTCCATCAGTCCCTACAACATCCGCTCCATCAAACGGTTTCTATCCTAATAACGGACAAATGCCCAATCCACCACAATCTCAAGGGTATTCACAAGGCCCTCCAATGCCTATGCATAGCCATAATAGCATTGTAGCTTCTGCGGGCCCTGCATTACAATATTATCCAATTCCGGGACAAATGGGGCGAACACCGCAATTTTTCCCAATGAATTTAAATCTGCAAGGACCTCATCATCTTCCTCCACAATTTGTTCAACAGCAGCCAGGAGGGTCACAAGGGGGAGGTGGAGGTGGTGGAGTAATTACGTCAATTGGATGTCCAATTCCAGGTCAAGGTCCACCCCCTACGAGTGTCAATGGTGGAGCTTTCCTTTCCGCTGGAGATAATGGGCGGGGTTTTATGCAGGGGAGGCCACAAATGAGTGCTGGACCTCATCAGGTACACAACTACCATCATGTAAAATTGAAATAAAGATTTTGAAGATTTTAAAGATACCAAATAATGACAAAAAAAAAAACAAAGATTTTTAATTAGGGTTTTTCTAATTTGCAGGGGAATGGTCCAATTCTCAACATGAACCACAATTTCCAGATTCAAATCCAGCCTCAACAACAACAACAGCAGCAGCCACAACAAGGACATGGGCCTGAGGGACAGCATGGGCTACCACCCTCACTTCAACAAACGCAACAATCCGCAGTCAAAGTGAAATATCTCCTAGCTTCATATCGTGTAGGTATGCTTGCAATGGAGACTCTTGCGAGGCGGGTTCATGATGATCGTCCTGCAGCGAAATTTGCAAGGAATCCAACCTATGGGGAAGATGTTAAATGGTTGCTCTCAAATCTCAAGGAAACTCGGAGCACAGTATCTTCAACAGTTTTGTATGTGTGCTGTATCCTCAATTTCAAATCCATTTGTTCTTCATGAAATAATTCTTGATGCAACACACGCCACACGGAATAACCTTACTTGGGTCTACCAAAACCCACGCTCGCCCCTCGCTCCGCTCGTACAAAAATGTCAGCAAATGTATTTTCAATGTCTACATCAGAAACTATACCACATCACACTGTCTGACTATGAGGATTTTGTAAATATTGTCATTACGGCCCGGCAAGCGTTATACCTGACGCCGGATGGGGTCTCGCAGTTCAAGGAATGGTTGCAGAATCTGAGAAGGTTCGGTTCAAAAATAGATTTGGATTTAAATGAGGTGTTTTATACGAGTTTTTTTTTGCAGATCAAAAGCGTGTAAAAAAGATCTCTGGGCTCAAATAACGCAGGCCCTTCAGAATCATCCAGGTGTGAAATGATGTCCGTGTCCCTTAGACCAAAATGAATTGTTTGTACTCCCCCGAAAAGAGTTTTGCTGTCATCAGCACCCGTCAACACCCGCTTGTACCATCAGTCTGTATCCCCCAAAGTATTAATCCGAATTTATCCACACATGGAGGTTCCTCTCCACCTCATCATCATCATCAGATCCTCACTTTCAAACAAATTATCTAAATTACGCGTACGATAAAACTTTTTAAAAAAGTTAGAAATGAAATTCCAAATGAACGAAAAGTCATTCGCTTACCCCCTATAATTACACATTATAAAAAGTATTTTGAAAAAAGGCAAAAGAATTGGGAAATGTGGGGGTGTAATTGTGTACAATTACAAATTGTAAATACATGGCTCCATTGCTGATTTATCATATATTGTGAACACTCACATTTATATACAAAGTAGTAGATATAATGTGAATGAAAGAGCGTTAAGCTGGGTGTTTGATTAAGCATATTTTTGGATTGGTTTGAATTCCTAGAATTTTTTGCAATTCCTTTCGGGCTGTATAATTTCAAATTATTAATTTTGATTAGTTATTTTTAATTAGATATATAATTTTGATAGCTTTATTTATCGTTAGAAGAATTGACCTCGCATTTTTTCTCTAAACATTTTTTTTGCGTTCATAAAATACTTCAATTCGTACGTGTCAAATTGATAGTACATAAAAATATTATTAATTTATTAAATACCATGTTAGGATTAGAATTAGGTTCATATTGTATATTTAATACTCTTTAATTAGTTCGTTAGACCTTACTTAATTGTGTATCTTTTTAAAGTAGTAGTAGGCCATAATTGAATTAATTTTTAGAATTATAAAATAATGTGGGTGGGCATCGCGGCTCGATCCTCAAGAGTGCTTTTCCATATATTTAAAAAAAATCAAATGTTTTTTATAGTAGGTATCGTAATTGAATCTCGCGATCTTTCTCGTAATTATTATCGTCCTAATTAGATTTAAATTAAAAGCGCACATTAGTATCGTAGTACAATGGATAATTGAATTTGTCAGTCACCCTCCCTCAAAAAAAAATCCAAATACCGAGCAATATCACAAGTTCATCCACCCTTTTTCCTTTCTTTTTTAAAAGGGTATTAGATATTTTAAAATTGGTAAAAAAACTATAAATTTTACATTAGAGCTCATCTCAGGATCATACGTATATTTATTATAAATGAAGTGGAGAGAGATTGAGCGTTTTTTTTTGGAATTTTGAAAAGAATGGTAATTTATTCATTGCAACAAAGGGCCAAGGTGTGAAGGAGAAATGTGTTCATTAATTATAGCGCTAATTTAGGTTAGGATAATAATAATGTGGATTTTTGAATAGGGTTAAAGTTGAATAGGGATATGTGTGTAACAATTGTTGGATTCGATTGAACAAAAATGCAAATGAAATTGGTTCATAAGAATTTGGGCCCTGTATAAAATTTACATAATAATATTACATATATTTGTAAATGAGGTTGAGTGCCAATTTTTGAAATATTTATTTTTTGTGAAATTGCAAGTTTCGGCTGAGGATGAGTAAAATGAATGCAATTAGATTTTAAATAATACATCGCGAACCGTTGATTTCAATTCCAGGTCTCATTTTGAATTTATTCTAATATTAATTAACCAAAACTCGCTTTTAATTGTAATTTTATCCATCGGAAGGATATCGGATTTAATATTAATATAAATGTTTTTAAAAAACATTCAAATATCCGTAGTTGAATGCGTTCATATTTAGTGAAGGTAGCACGTCCATTAACGTAGGATATCTTTAAGATTTAAAACGGGGATAAGTACATAGATGATAGGAGACGGTTTGATTTGAGACAGTCTTTCGAAATTTAATTTAATTTAAATCCCGATTGGATATACCTACAATATGAAATACTGAACGGAAGGTCAGATAAATTTTAGTAACTCTTACATCACAATTACAATATTATAATACTAATAGTAGGGCTAGATACATAGCTATAAGTATTGTATTATATTGGAGCTTTTGATTTAATTTTGCTTCCTTAAAAAAATCTCGCGTCTTCGGAATTTATCTCGTCCAAATATAAAATTTTTAAATAAAGCTAGATGTAATTGGCATTTGTAAATTAATCAAATTTCTAATTAAAATTGTGGATTTTGAGGTATATATTAAAAGTTTAAAACGTATATTAAAAATTGGATAAATTGGAAAAATGTACGTAATTTTTAGTAATTCAAGAGACTAGGTATTTGTTCGCTATTTTTGTTCCAGATATTTACTTGATGTATTTTGATTAGGATTAGTATGATTCGAACGATTGTAAATACCATTAATTAATTCGGATAATTACTCTAATAATTTAGGCTGAGAACTGATTTTTTTTTGTATTTTTGATTTTTCAAAAGCATTTAGCATAAAAATTGTATTTATTAAAATACGGGCGTTTAATTTTATTGGGCCCGTTTAAAGAGTTCTAAAAAAATCAAACAAGACTGATTATTTAATTACCGTATTATAAAAAAAATTGAGTAAAATTGCATGCTTTTTAAATATTTTAATTAGATAACATTGAACCTATGTATCATTTTAAAAAAAATATCTTTTAATGCAAATATGATAATTCTCAAAATTGGTAATTTTGTGTCAAAATCTAATTTTAAAAATGTACCCAAATTGGACTATCGTAATTAAAAATTAACATGAAAAATGCTACTTAGGATAGTAGCCGAAAGAAGAATTGTACAACATGGGTTAAATTTTATTAATTAAATCCATCTCTCTTAATTAGAGCTATATTTACTAATTAGTTTTGATAGATTTTAGATTATTAAGCTCTGCACTGTAAAATATATTTAACAGAATATTTAAATTAGTGAGTAGGCATATTTGCACTAATTATAAAAAGTAGTTTATAGGGTTTACTAATTACACTAATTAGTTTTGAATTTCCCTTAAAAAAGAAAGCACCAAAAAAATGATTAATGAAAAAGAAGCCAGAAAAAATTGTAATTTTTGCGGAGTTAAAAAATTAAAAAATGTTAGATTTGAGTAGATCAATTTGTGAATTTATGCATATGAAAAAAAATGAACAAAAAATAATGAATAAAAATCCGCAGAGAAATGGTGTAGAAATTAATTGTCTTTGATTTTATTAAAATTATTCAATTAACTAATTAAAAAAGATGATAAAAATAATGCAATGCAATGGGATTTGGCCCTTCGGGAACGGTTTGATTCGCGACACCCCAAAAGGATCAAATTCTAAAAGTTGACCAAAAATAGGCTCAGATTTCGAATCTTTTGAAGCTGGCTGGGCCTGGAACTGTCACTAATTTAATTGAATTCAATTAATTGTTTTTTATAATTTAATTAAGACAAATATGGCTGATTTATTTCAGCTGGACACTGTCAAATACATTTGTTGTTGCGGAAGTCTCAAGCCGATTTGTTCCATATATTTCTGTCGGCATTGTCTTCGCCTTCGATGTCATTATTGTGTGTAAGTTTTAAAATTTAAAACACTTTAATTTAGTCTTTTAGATGCTTAATTAATTTTTTTTTCGGTCATAGGTCACATGAGGTGGACTCGCTATTTTGTGGGAATTGTAGCGAGAATATGCCATCAGCTGAGGCTAAGCAAAAGCGTAATAAGTAAGCAATTAAAATATTTTAATTTTAAGCAATTCTTTTTATTTTATATTTTGTAATTCCAGGTGTAATTCTTGTCACGATTGTCCAAGCTGCTTTCAAACCCTCTCCATCCGATCATATAATGCTCCTGCTGGTCCAACATCTGGACAAGGAGATCAGGGTTTGGAGAAACAAAAACGATTTTATTTGGTATGTAATTTTTGTCGATGGTCATCACGAGATGCTGGGATCCCTGACCAACCCAATCCAACAGGCCCTTGGCCAGAACAAGAGAACCCAATGGAAAAAGAGATTGGAGAAATGGGGGATTACTTTCGAGTGCTTGCATTACGTGAAAAAAACACCAAAGAACGGAAATTCGTACACAAGAGTAAATTTTTGGCTGCTGTAAGCTTTACTTTTATTGTTCCTAAAAATAAATACATTTCCTTTTATCAATTATAGGGACGACACGGATTAGCACATTTACTCCCAAAACGGTTCCCAATCTCTAATCTCGAAGAACTTGTTAAAGAACCACCTCGGCCTGATTATACCCCTGAGCCAAAGACTTTGAATGAACTTGAGGATGAATTACAGGCTTGTAAAGGGACTGGATCCACCTCTAAAGATGGTAAAGAGTCCAAGGAGGACTCTGAAGAGTCTGAGGAGCAGCGGAGAATGAATTTCTTTGAAATGGAGCTAGATTTGGCCAAAGGTGAGTAATTTAACTGTCCTTGTTTTGCATTACTTATTGCTAATGTATTTTAAAAATATGTAGTTACAAACATTGAACAACGGCTGAAGCAATTGGACATTCAACCTACGCTTTTCTCCGGACTCCTTCCAATCCGGAAAAAGCTATTGGTCAAAAGATCGCTCCGGTGTAGAGTTTGTGAACGGAATATAAGCAAGCCAGACTATTCTCCAGTCTCAATTAAATTCAAGATACAGCTCAATGCCTATTACCACGTCCCTCATGTCCGTCTACTCGTTCCACCCCCTCTTCCTCTTGTCCCAGGCTCACCTGTGAGCGTAACACTCCGTCTAGCAAATCCAACACAGTTTCCAATTCTGATAAAGTTCTCCCAACTCCATTTTACTCCTCTCAGCAAAGCAGACCAACAAGCTGGAGGATTGGATGAGACGCTTATCATCTCTCCAGGGAAGACTGGAGCCGAGGAATCTTCTACAGACCCTGGTTCAATGCCTCTATCAAAAGAGATTCACGTTCTACCCATACGAAATGAACGGTTTGAACCAAATGTAGAGTTAGTTCCAATGGGAAGGGAGCTGGTACTTTCACCAAAGGATGAAACATCGGATTTTGATGATTTTGGAGACACACCTGATTTCAATGATGATCCAAACTTTGTACCATGGCGTAGGGCTAACAAAGCCGCTGTAATTCTTGAGGTACTCCCAAAGGAAGGGGTTTTGACCAGTCCTCCCCTTCTTGGTCTATCTATCGAGTATGATTATGTCAATACCATTGTGGCACTTGAGAATAAAATCAGCCAGGAACCACAGAAAGTTCGCCTTGAGGCACATCTCCTCATTGCCCTCGACTCAGTGCCTGAATAAAGTGCCTTTGTGGATTTCTTTTGAATTTTATACAGTATTTTAATAAATAAACTTGTAAATCAATATTATATTGTATAACTTGTATCCTATAATCCTATTATAAGCTTCATAACGTAGGCATTGTATAAGAAATACTTTTTTGTACTACAAGGTGTGTATTTCTCAATATAAAGTATTAATAAAGATGTACTACAGACTATCTGAATAATTTCAAATCATTTAAACATTAATTTTAAATAGATTTCAAAATTGATTCGCTAATGCATCTGATTGTATTATAACTTGTTAGATAATTAGAGTAATAGAGATGGATTCAAGTCGTAAACATTTCCCCTATTTCGAAATTTATGGCACGGGATGATTCCAGGAATGAATAAACAAGTTCATTTACTTATATCACGAGAGTGGTTAATGAACTTGGAATTTTTTCCATTCGAGTCATTTCAAATTCCAGAATTAAAAAAATGTGTTTTTGCCTCGAAGAAAAAATACATTTTTTCAGAAAGGATTTCAATAATGGATTTTAATGACTATGTTTTTTGACTGAAATGTGTCATTACTACCTAATTAATAAATTATCCTTGTACTTGTAGTGCGATACCTATATTAAGGACCAAAGAGAGTAGAAGCGGTTTACGAATTCATGCTAACCGCTTCTATTTCCTTTGCTAAGAATAATTGCAATACTCGTTGTAAAATAAAACGCAGCATTGCATTGTAGGACCGTAATATACTATTGTAGTACTCGTATATGGTAGGTTCTATTAATACTATCAGTAGGTACTGATATAATGATTAATTATATTGAAGTCTGTACTTTCAACATGTACTTTGTAATTCAAAAATTACTTTATATCAATAGCAAAGTAATTCAACTAAGGTGGGTAGACTATATTTATTTGTCCTTAAGACTTTGGGCTTAAAGTTTAAGTAAAGAGCAGATTACGATGAATGATTGATCATAAATTCTGATTTACTAGTAATTTTACAACGACGTATTCTATTTAAGTCTCAAGTTTGAGTTTGTGTGAGTCAGAAATATGGAATATGGATGGTCATACTCATAGTCATACCAAGCTCCCAAAGTAGCGCTTATAAGCCTTATGAGCTATATTCCTATCAGTAAGAGGAGGTGGTCATTTAAAAAATCCATGAGATTAAAATAGGCTTAAAAATGATTACTTATCTCTCTTTGAATGGACAAGCAATCTATATTTAAATAAGCTTCGAGATTGAGGGAAAAAATGATTGAAAAAAATCCATTTATTCAATTAAAGTGCCGAGTCGACGACTCCTTGAGTCCTTCCTTGGGTTTGGCTTCCACAATCCACATGACTCCTTCACGAGTTGGTCACTTTGGTCCACTTGGCCAGTTCCTTTGTGGTCATTCGCCGGCCCTGGAAAAACAAGCATGCTATCTCCCCTCCGTCAGGGCCAATATGATCCTCCCAAAAAGATGGAATAATCAGCGAGAACTTATCAAAACGAGGTCGACCTCATCAGCTTTGAACCGGCTCAAACTGCCCCTGTATATAGCTTATAACTTATTTAAGTTGCCCTTTGACCCATATCAAATGTCAATACGAAAAAGAAAAGCTCAGAATCACGTATTCAGCGAACCCAAAAGCGATAAAAATGGAATATCTGGTGTGCATTTACTTACACTTTACAGGCAGGCAGATGATGAAACTTAATAAGCGGATTGCTAACAAAAGTAATGCAGCTTTGAAATGTAATTTACTACGAGTTCCCCGAATTATGCAATACAATATCCACAATCTATCAAATAGTATTGTAAATCTAGTAAATCAAATAAAAGCAGCTTGGAATTTGTATACGGATATATGCAAAAACAACGTTTGAAACTCTTTCTCAAAGATATATTTATATATTACTCTTATATAGCATTTGCACTTACCAAACTGCAAGTTTGCATACGTGTAATATATATTATGTAGGCTTCAAAACATTGTTTGAACCTGGGGAATATATTTTTTAAGCAGATTTCGTGTTTTAGATAGCAAATTAAAGCTCTAAGCTTGAAAGCAAGAGGAGAAGTAGCTTCGCAGAGCTGCTGGAAGCAAATGAGCTCAATCTTAGTTTAGAGCATTAATTTATGAGGGATTCGTGGCTAGATCCGGGACATTTTGAACATACAACCAATGCCTACAACTGCTTAATAATTTTAAAGCTTTAATATTAAAGAGATAGAGCCCGTTGACATTACAAGACATTGGTGGACATTTTCTACACCTCCCCCGATCTCAATCTACAGTCTAGCCAACCCCCTTGTCCATCAAATGCTCAACACATTTGATCGGGTTGCTACTGTGGGTCCTCCGAGAGTCCGAAGGATTCATATAAATACGAGCTGTAGCCTCGATCCGAGATTTAACGCTTGCTCAGTCCCTTCTCCGACTCGGAGTAAGTCACCAACCTAAGCAGTCCTCTAACCTTCTCAAAATATCCCCGAATCCCGAGAACTCTGCAAGTCACGAGCCTGAATCCCCCGAATTCAAGTTCAAGCCCAGCTGAGACTCACGTTCTTCTCCCGAATTGATCATCCCTTGACCTACTTACCTCCTCCAGCTTCCTCGTTCCGGAAACCAACCACATCAGTTGATACAGCAATGGAGTCCATGTCAAAAGAAGACACGGTTCGGCTCAGGAAAAGGCATATCGGGTGAGAACATATATAAAATAAGTACATAAAATTGGATCCGCGAATAGAGGAAGATCCGAATCCGTAGTATATTGGTATAATTTAACATACTAGTTACTAGTGAGGATAGAAATAAGAGCCATTAGGAGACGACAAAACTAAAACTATCCAATGTCACAATGTGCATAATCCTTGATTCCTTAATGTTCTTCAAGAGATTTTAAGCTCTATCTGAAAAGCTTATATAGATATTTAGATTTCTATTAATATTTGTCCCTAAATCCTTTAAACTTTCAAAGCCAATGCCAAGGTCTCTCCAATATGAATAAACAGTTCAAGTAGCAAGTGCGACTCAAGATTCCATAACTTGTACATACTACATATTAATACTACAATTTGAAAGCTACTAGCCTAATACAACTAGTATCATATCACATAGTACTACTTTGTAATACTTATATGCATCTTCTTAATCTTTAGATTTTAAGACATATTTAATCCTTGATGATTAAATTTGTGAGTCGAGGAATAGAAGGAGGAAAAAGGCAAAATACATTAAGGAAGATTAGAAATGATTAGGGTACATATATCACTAGCTGATTAAAAGGGCAAGAGTTGCAGAATAAAACCTATTAATTTGCCAACCTTTAATTCTTTCGAAATACCCCACTCCTTTTCCAATTAGATAAGTCTTACGATAATTAGGGATGATTAAAGAGGATTGATTATTTGAAAAGTAGATTATTTGAAATCCATATAATTTTTATGGGGTTTATTTCACAAGCACATCTGTGTGTGTTTAGCTAATGGTAATTTATAAATAGATCTTTTGGTTACATGACTTGTTTATCGTGTAGCAAGTGGATGAGAGCCAATGTCAAAGTGTCATTGGGGGAGATTCCACGGGCTCTAGTTTATTTTCAAGAGGTCATTATTGCACAATTCTAAGAAGCGTAATTATTATAATATTTCTTCCTTCCCTCTATAGTCTATACAATCTAGAATTCTAGATCGTACATTTATAAGATATTTCCATTTGTAATTAATTATTAAATTCTACATATACCTACTTTAATGCCCTGTCATTTAAAAATCGACCCGTTAACTCGCCAAATTATCTACGTATACTAATTCTAAGACCTCAAAGGTTAAACCAAAGACCTCAGAGGTCAGACTATTACCCTCTGGCTATTAATTAAATGCTGACCCTTATCTAATTAATATATTTCGACACCCTTTTTTGACAAGTACCTACTTATAAGTATATAGGCACTACTAGCTACCTTTATTATATTATTAGATTGTACCCTACTATATAGTTTATACCTACTAGGTAGAATTAGATTATTTATACAGTTGAAAATGAAATGAATCACCTTCTAATATTTTACAAAAATCAAACAAACAATTTAATTAGTTGGGGAAAGCTTTAAATTTTTACTTGGCACAGCCTTGTTTTTAATGCAAAAAATATTAATTATAGTTTTACAATGGTGTGGAGCGTGCTTGATGAATGAGACTCGAGATCAATTAGATACAATCCATAATTATAAATAAGTATAGTACATAGCGAGAAGGGGGTACTAGTAGTATAGGTTAATTACATATGTCAAGTTCATACGGTGGACACTTTAAGGCTCCAATTTGGTAGGAAATTTGCCCTCCTCGATCTGACCCTCCCATTTTTCGATCCACCCCTTTGGACACATTGACGTGTACACCTTCTTGAAGTATTGACATGGCTCATGCTCCTCTCCGTGGATTTTGGAACACCGATGAAAGTCCACAAAGCTCGTCCAACCTGTCCATAGGGTCAAGGGTCAATTAGAAAACATACAGGT
>JAAZTK010002198.1:0-11761 GCA_036507255.1 Megalothorax incertus
CCAATATTGTGCCTTACTCGCCTGGACCTGGAGAATGATGAAAAACTGAAGAGTGATTTCCCAAATTTGTTTAATCAGACATCGACCCCCAGAGAAGCTCCTCTCCAAGAATCTGATCAGACCAATACTTTTTCACCCGAGTAAGTACCTACTACAATACAATATAATATAGCATGATTGTTTTCGTGAGCTAAAATAAATTTTAACTATCTAATTATAGGAATTCTTTCAAATTCTCTGAAGATGATCTGTTCAAAATCGATCTGGCCATCAATGACATTAATCTATGAGTCGATACTGATATGGTTCTACTGATACTATATTAATAATTTAAGGATTTGGTAAATGCTGGGACTCGTGGAGATCTCAAATTATTTATTTACAATTTCACATGGCACAATACCAAGCACTGATATTCTAGCTAAAGGCTTATGGCGTAATATTTTTCATATAAATACAATATATTGTATCTGTATTATAATACTTGGACATTTCTAAATTATAATACTTCAAGACAAAATTAAAATATCAAAAATTTGTGAATATTTGATGATAATTAATATTATTTGAATAATTTACATTTAATAAATTCTCTTTATCGTTTAAATTTATAAAAACAGCTTTTATTGTTAGTAAGCGTACTGTGATAGTTTATTAATCCTACTTTTAGGTAATTCATATGGTATGGCCATATCGTTAATATCAATCGATTTCCCTATGTTTAAGCAGAATATAAACTCTTTTTGAATTTAATTAAAATGTTAAAGAACATTTAAGCACATTTAAGTAAATTGGACCACTCGAACTGGTTTCTGAATAATTTCAAGCTCTTGACAATACTAAGCGTTACAACCGTTAATTTCGTAAATACGAGTATTATTTATAATTAGTAGGTACAATATTGATTATTTATAACTGTATCTAATGTAGTGTATTGTGTACCGTAGTATTTTACCTATCTATCATAAATTGCACTTTGTTTAAAATAAGTATACTTAGCCACTTTGAAGACTAGAAAAAGCTTGTTCATTTAATATGGCGGATAACCAGGCGTTGGAGGATACATTCCCGTGGGGTAGGTCGGATATGGGAGTGATCCTGGAGTATTTGATTGATTTTGAGGCATTTGTGGTGGCATAACGAATCCAATTGGGGGCGGAGGTGTCGAAGGCTGCCCTGAGAATTGTTGTTGAGGGACTTGAGGCTGCTGTGGATTAACACTAGGAGTTTGAGGTTCTTGCAAATAGGGATTATTGAAGACTGGGAATGGTTCTTCCCAATTATATCTAGCACCAGGTGGCGGCACATTGGGGGTAGGTCGATTAGGGATAGCTTTGGCGTTGGTCTTTTGCGCCGGTGGATTCTGTCCCTTCTTTTTCCTGAGTATTTCTGTGAGTTCCTCCATTTCTTTTATATCATTCGAATCCAGTCCTTTAACTCCTTTTGGATCGGATCCCGAGTTATTTTTTGGGGGAGATGATGAAGGCCCTTTTGGGACAGATGGGGATCCAGAAGTTCCAGAATTTGGTCCAGGAACGGTTTTAAATCTGACAATAAAATATGAGGAAATTAGAATTATACTTCTCACATATTGTTAGGAAATTATTAGAATACTTTGGATGAGGTGAGAGTGGATTGCTTGGAGTTGGCATTGCTGGCATTTGACCTGGTGACCCTGGTGTAGATGGTTGAGGATACGAAGGTGGTCCAGGAGCTGGAGGTGAAGGATAATAAGGTGTCGGACTTGGTCCCCTTCCTCCGCCCCCTCCTCCTCCTCCTCCCCCATCAATATTAATTGGGATATATCGAATATTTGACCCTCCTTGATTGCCGGAGCCCCTTCCTTCTCCAAATGGATTATGATTCCAATCCCAATCCATTCTAAGATTATGAATTACGAAAAATCAAATTAAAAATTCTTTTACAGAGCCATCATTTCCTCTTTAAATTAAATTATTTTGTAATTTGACGTTTAGAAAAAAAGGAATATTTACGAATTGTGCAATATTACAGTATTACTAGTACTATGATCAGCTCATATCCGATATTCAGTATTACCTGAATGGGTCAAGGCTTATGAAGTGTGAAGTTGCAAATTATCGGAGAATAGTTTAAATTTGTGCCTTTGAAATAATTTACTGGAGATCTTTTACTTAAAAGATGAAATATTTAACAAACACACATCCCTGACCTACGGATAGTCGTGCTAAACTTTAGCAGCTAAAGTATTATGCTACCACAAAAAGAAATAAATAAGAAAGGTGATTCATGGGAATTTATTGACGCAAAGGGCAAGATCCTAAAAAGGAATTTCGAGTCAAACTCAAATCTAACATGGATATCAGCTGAGCAAATTTTAAAAGGACTATATATGATTATATTAGCATACCTAGGTATTAGTTAGTGACGTTACAAGAGAGAGAGTCCAATATGTGAACACTGATCCTCAGCCATATATGTAGTATATTGTATTACACTCTGTACAAGAGTAGATATTGTATTACCAGCTTATGTTCCTAATACTAATCCTAATTATTCTTACTATGTCTCTGCAATTTTAAGGAAGCTGTAAAATTAAAATTTTGGTATAAAAGTCTAATTTAGGCATTTATCTAGTATTCTCATAGATCTTTCGCTTGGGTAAAATAAAAAATTTAATTAGGCATTGCATTGGTATTATTTATAGTCTTCGACATATATTCGATCTCCTAAATGATAAATTATATTTTTGCAATAAAATGTGAATCTCATCAGTCATCACTATTGTATTAGAAATTCTTCAACTTCATTGTAATGACTATGAGCATTTCCTAATTGTATCAATATACTTTGTATTCTCGTATTTACATATATAACCAATAATCATAATTCAGAGATATAAATTATTAATTTTTAAGCTTAGGGGTCGTATACTAGATAAAATCATATACTTAAGTTCATTTAAAAATGAGTTAAAAGAGCGAATTAAAAAGTAATATATTAGATATATCATATTTATCGCGCATCCTGGTTTATCTTGAATTTAATTTCACTTGAAAATTACCTATACCCCAGAGATATATGCTATGTCCTAAAATGAAATAAATATATCTTGCTATTATAGTCTATAGGGTAATAAAATTATAAAACCCATATAAATATTCGGCAATTTTATAACGCCAAAAGGAAATTCCGATTATGTTACCTGACATCCTTTTAAAGATAAGCAAATGAACTAAGGTATCTACATATATTTTTGCACGAGACCACACCCTGACAGTCCAATATACAGATAATATTCATTTGTTTGACTCATCCTCGGAAGAAATATTATTTTTTTTCCAGTAAAAGTAAAAATTCAATATGGCTGACAATGTCATATTTCTTGAGAGAAATCCGGTAGCATTTCCTTACTAATTTATTTATCAAAAATTAATATTTAAAAACCTCTAGACGCTCCCATTCACCGGGAAATTGAACCAAGGTGTCTTAGCTGGAACAAGGCTAACTGTTACTGGAATATGCCATCCGCAATGCGATAGGTGATTAAAATCGATAAATTTTTTTCAAATTTTTCAAATAAAGATTTGTTCAGGTTTGAAATTAATTTGAAAGAGCCAAACAAAAAGGATAATAAAGAGGACAAAAAGGCAGGTTATGCGTTACATTTCAACCCACGCTTTGGGGCTGGACATACTGTTATGAACTCCCGTGTTGAAGGTCATTATTAAATGTTGTATTTTAAACAAAGATCTAATTGAATTTTTAAAAAAACAGGGAAATGGGGATCGGAAGAAAAATTTACTTGGGAGACTCTTTCCAAGGGTCAGGAATTCAATGTGTATATCACTGTCCTTGGCACAGGATATGAGATTCAGGTCAATCACGAGAGAACGTACTTGTATCGCCACCGGCTTGTGGATTTGACAAAACTTACCCAAATCACAATCGCGGTAAATTCATTAAAATAAAAAAATAATTTCTTAAAATTTAAATCTTTTAGGGAAGTGGCTTGGAAGTTCTTCAAGTCAAGGTCGAACTCTTTTGAGGGGATTCTGGAAAATATTTCATCGTAAAAATGTTTATTTGTTTAATATACAGTACCTTAAGTAAAATACCAATATTCCCAAAATGATTATAATTCAGTAATTACTTATTAATTATTATCTAATTATTTTAATTATGGGATTATCTAATTATATTTTGGGGGACAATGGTTAATTAAAAACAATTATTGTAAATGAAAAAAATAAAGTCGATTTGTACGCTAATCAATAAGTTAAGGATATTAAATAAGTTTTAAGCTTTTTCTTTTTTATTCAAGTTGCACGATTTTATTATTCCATGTTTTTATTAAAATGTAAAGCCAGTTAAATGCCACAATACATCATTAAACCTTCGCAAGGTTGAAATTTTCTAGAGAATGTTTTTTCGAATCAAAATGGTTGGACAGCACAGTACTATTTTGAGATTCATTTTTTTAATTATGATATTCTGTATCATTTTTCTTGAAACAACAGCTGAAAAACAGGTATTAAAATACCTACAAAGTAGTATTTTAGATTATTCTATAAATATTTCAGATTAAAAATAACTCTAAGTTTAATGAGTTACATTAATTTAGTGCCGAAAACGAGGACAATCCTGTGATGCGGATTATGTGTGTTGTTCTGGGGCTTGTAAATGGATTGGAGAACGAATGTACGAGTGCATATGAAAAATACAATGAATATATGTAAACTTCGTTTGAACAAAATCTTATATGATATGTGGAAATTTTCTAAAACTTGGGAGAAAACATTAATTATGTATTATATATCAATATTATTATTTAAATTGATTTTTAAATTAAATCTATAATATATCTGTACAATTTGAAAATATTGAACACAGATTGAAAATATTTTTTTTTAAAAATACGATAAATATATGAAAATCTTTCAAATATTACTAATATATAGTAATGTATAATGCAATATATTTGTGAATTAAAGAAAAAATTGAAATTATATTTCTGGAGTTTTAACTTATTGTACAATATTGTATATCGTATCGTATCGTAGCTTATTATATCATATGCCTACATAAATATAATACTGTAAATGAGCTATGTTGCAAATAATATTGTTAACTTTTAAACGATATATATCAGTAATAAAGTATTATATCATGTAAAATTTATTTAATTTCAAGAAAGACCAGTTTTAAAAACCTGTTTTAAATTTCCAAGAACGCTGTGCTCCAGAACTATGCGACGCAAAATTTGCAAATTGTGAATAAAAATACCAATCTTCAAATCTTATTATCTAATTGACCCCAATTCAAGGCAATTTTTATTTTTGAAGATATTCCTCAAAAAATGGCATTTAGAAATATTATTTCATTTTGCATCATAGTTTTTTCGACGTTTATTTTTGAAGGTGCTTCAATTGGTGTTCAGAAAATATTTTATTTAGATAATCAAACTCCTGACATCCTAATTATCAATGCCGAAAATCCGTTGGGAGAAAACGATGTATTGGATTAAATATTTGAAATATAAAGGATTATTATAATTTATTTGATAAAAGTTCAGATAAATGTTCGGCCAACTCTACGAAAAGATTTTTTTGAATCTGAAGGAAATAAGGAAGGAAAATTCATGTTTCAAATTCAAAGAATCGGAAATGAAACTTTTGAAATTATTAATGAAAACCCCTGGGTTAATGTCAATAGTTCGGGTGGAGGTATTTTATATAATTTTTAGCCGATTAAATAAAATAATATCAATCAAATTTTTTTCTAAAGTTCTTATAAAGAAATTGTGGGATTATGAAGAAATGGGGTCTGAGAAAACAATTGGTAAAATTCATTTCTAATTTTATATTAATTTTTTTTTAAAAATGTATAAATTTTTTAAAGTACCTATCATTCTATATTTATTTGTAGATTTTTGGGTAAAGATTAAAGACAATCCAAACGATACAGGTATTTTATATTTATACGCCAGTTTATTTGTTAATTTGATAGTTGCATATTAATAAAAAGCTTATTATACCGATATCGTATAATATATAATACTTTATTCAAAAATTTCTAGATCCATTTCATCAGAATATTATCATTTACGTAAAAGATATAAATGATGAAAAACCTGGTAGTTCTTAATATTTATGAATTTATCTTTTACCTTTTTATTTGCCTTTTAGAAATAATTAATCCAAAGGTAATCAGGATTTTTAAATATTTTAAATATTTTTAAAAAATTACATTTTATTCCCAGCCAATGAAGGCAGTTGTGGAGCTTGATGCTCCTTATGACACACCAGGCAAATTTAGATTATTAAAACATTTTATAATGATTTAATTTAAATATGAATTTATTATTTCAGTTTTTGCAGTCAGAGGTATTATATTTTAATAATTATTAAATATCATTTTGGAATCACAAGATCAAAATATGTATTCATATATCTCTTTGCATAATATATTGTACAAAATATTTTTCCTATAGCTCGAGATCCGGATTTCAATCATAGTCTTGCTTATTATATTATCCGCGACCTGAGTAAGAATAATTATAGAATATTTATTTAATTCGAAACTTAATTTATCCAGCATCTTTTCATTCATTCTATTTTATTTAATATATCTAGCTGGCGGTCGCTTTTATATTGAGGAGGAAACTGTAAAAGATCAAAATATTTTATTTACAGATAATTTTTTTTAACAAAAATATATATTATAGGGAATAGTAAAAGCTATTAGACCCAATTCTTACGGATTGGGCATTGGGTATGAGATTTGGGTTATTGCTTCAGATAAAAATGGAGCAAATAAATGGCAATCAACGCCAGAAGAAAAGTAATATATTTTTTATTTTCATTTTTTAAAAGTTTATTTAATTTTAAATCAAATAATTTTTAGAATTACAATATACGGAGGGAGGATTGAGGATGATGAAGTAGAAGTGACTACACAAGCCAATTAATTAATTTTCAAAATATATCAATTTCTCAAGCTTATTGAAATAATTTAAATATCCTCGATTCCTCATATGTTTACAAAGCAAAATAAAAGAAATTTCTAAATTTAATGGGTATTGGAATTTAATTTTAAAAATTTTACATATTTTTTAGCAAAGTTTTTCAATATAATTTCAACGCAAAATATGATTAAACACGAGGAAATTCCAAAAACAATTAAAAGAAAAAGCCCATAAAGTGAAAGTAAGCTGAGAGCTTTAGTTTGAGAACCCTTTTCTTTTTCAACTGTCTCCAAATCCTTTTTCAGACTATTTTCATTGCCAAAACTTTGAATCCAACGGCTTCCCTTTACTCTCAAATATCTTTCATCATTCTCATAAAATTTCACAGATATTCCTCCATTTAAAATCCGACCCATTAATACTCTAAAAATTCCAGTCCATTGGGATCCTTTACGAAACAGCCAGGAAGTTGGAAAAATTGACTTTTTTTCTTCCGACTTTGTAAATATCCCATCCTTTGAATATGTAGAAATTCTAAGTGAGAAATTTGAAGCGATTGTAAATTCCGAACTTGAATCTACATCCATACAAACTGATGATTGTTGAAGAGCCTTTTCCAAACAAGTTATCGAAGAATTAAATAATACTGCTCTTTTATAAAGATTCTTGAAAGATGCCAATGAAGATTCTTTCAAGTAGCGGAAATCTTCCCCACCATAAGTTCGAAAATATATTTTATATGCGGGATCCAGCGATAGTTCCTCATAATTCTTTGGTATTTTGCCATATTCCAGAATTGTCATAAAATCGACCAAATTCGCCTGATATGCCATTCCTGCAGTTATAAATATTTTTTGATATAAAAGTAAAATAAAACGTATTTTTAAAGTAATACCTAAAACCAAACTCCCTAGAATGAATAGATTGATTAGCCATCTAGCGGTAAATCCTTTATATGGGTCCAAATTAGCATTTTGTACTAATAGTATTTCCAAAAGTAGATGAAATATTTTGAAAATATCTTTAAAAGCAAAAGCCACTTTCCAAGGGCTTGGAACCAAATCCAGATTGAAATGCGCCAAAATTAATAAAAACACAATGCAGATGGTAGCAGTTGCAAATGAAATCCAGACTGATATTTTAAATGGTCGAACGAAAATAGCCCATGATGGGGGTGACAATGGCGGAGATTTTATCGAAAAAGAAAGTTGGAGTATTGTAATAATTTGAATTAAATCACAACCATTCTCGAATCGCTCTCTATTGATAGTGGACCCCAATGCGCTGTCAACTTCACCGTTAAGCAAATAACCAATTGCTCCAGTAAATGTTCCATTTGGTAATTTTCGTCCGCCTCCATTATTATTTCGTGAAAGGTCGAATGTGAAATTATATCTTGTGGAAAATTCTTGAATCAGATCGAGCATGAGACCTTTCATTTTTCCATCAGATTCTACACGGAATAGAGCTGCAATTCTAAACGTGCTTAATTTGAAATGTAATCCATTTAGATTCCGTTGATAATTTAATAGAAATTCTGAATCAAATTCGGAAGCATGATAAATATATTTTGTGCGGAATTTAATAAAATTTATGGAGAAAATTGTAAAGTAATTTACATTTATAATATTCCAAGAAATTAAAAATTTTATATTCTCTGGTATTTGTATTTCATTTGAAATAACAATGGAATATTGCGTAATATGTTTAAAAATTGCGAATTTAGCTATTTTTGGAGGGTTTGATAACGATTTAAATGAAATTAGTGAGGTCATATTTTTAGGTATATCGAAAAATATTATAATCGAATAAAATAATTTGTCATTTTGTAAAATATTCAAATCAATTTTATCAGAGCAAATTATTAAATTTTGACCATTTGAAAATAAAATTTCAGAATTTGTTGAAAAAACGATTTCAGTTAAATGTAAGAAAAAGTTTAGGATATGAAATAACTTGAAAAAATTTAGCATTTTTGAGATAAAATAATAATTTTAAATAAAATATCAAGGCTTTTAGCCAAATAATGTATATTTTTATTATACAATATACAATAGAGTGAGCTGGGACAATTTATTCTATCACAATTTTTTTAGCAAAATGTAATTGATTTTTATCTCAGAATCAGTAAATATAAAAGTTGGACATATGGCCATTAAGATAATGGTCCCCATAAAAAGCCAATTAAAAAGAAAATAATTATGCATTTTCAACGTTGTAATTCTGTAATGGGTTTTGTTCTAATAGGTAATTGTCAATTTATTCTTATAAATTCTATTACTTACCTAATTTTGGAATAACAATCATAGACAAATTAAATGAGCTTATTTTATATTCTAATCCATCCTTTATTAAGAAACATATACAGATGCTTACGAGTACAATTAATATTATGTACCTAGGTAGGTACTAATGTTTATTTTAATTGAACGCAATTTTTTATGACGCCCTCTTGAACGACTTTACAATTATTAGAATAATATGGAACTGTGATTTGATATTTTGCCAGAAATCTACATTGGATTTCCTACATTACAAGTCCAATAAACATTATAATCGCACCGATCACAATAGAGTCCTGAACATCCCAAATGCCTGAAATCTCCGAGTAGGATGTCACGATGTCCCTGGCTATTCATCCATGATTCTACAGCAGATGGGCAATCCCCTTGTCCAGCGGCTATAACCTATTGAGTAATTAAAATATTATAATAATAATTTTTCATAAAACATTTAAGAACACCTCTCCAATGCCAGACCTGAATTAAAATGATAAGAGATGAAATATTCAATAATGCCAATACAATATACGAGTATTATATACCATCGATATCCTGCATTGCTGACACGATCCCCTAATCCAGGCTCTCCATCGCATTGATGGCTGAAGCAATTATGATTAACCATATGTGCATTATGATTATATGCGGAGGTGTCCAACTAATATAAATCAAAAAAGCATTATTTTTAGGAAAAAATAATAATTTAATCAAACATTTTGGTCAAAGCTAAATGCAGATTTCCCGTGCTGCCGCCTGACTTCATTAATTTCATTGATGCAAATCGTGCTTCGGACCGATCCTCCCTCACGCTTATTATTGATGCCATGAAAGGCATCCTTGAATTGGGAAATTTCAAGGGCTTCTCCAATCTATCGCTAGAAAAATCATAATTAAGATAGACGCAATATTTTGGAAATAATTTAAATAGATTTAAAAATTGATTTTTTTACAATTTCTGCTTCAGAACTCCGGATCCCCCAAAATAGGAGTGTAAATGAAATGGAAAATATATGCTTAATCATTTTGAAATAATTTTCGAAATGCTTTTAGTATTTAAAATATGAATATGTATTAATTTAATCTGAATCAAGCTGAAAGATATTTATACCCAGCCCTGACCGGTCAATTAAAGCATCTGCATCATTTAAGAAATGGCATCATTTGTGGGATAAATTAGTGTCTGAAATTTCATTAATTTCCAAGAAGGCATACCTCAAACAGAACCAATTAGCAGTTAATAATTTTATTTTGGTAATCGTACTAATAATGCTTATTTATCGCATGAGCATGCTTTGTTATAAATGCATGATATTGATAACTAGTAACAGATCAAAGTATTGAACGATATGTAGTATCCTACTGAATTACAAATATGCGATTGTAAATTTTAACGATACTTTAATTTTAGCAAAAAACATGATAATTTAGAATATTGCCGTGAACAGTTATTTGGAAATATTTACATTTCCGATTAATTCTGCATACAGATAAATACAATTAATTATTAGTATTCAAATAAATAACTGAATTCTACAGTATTAACTCTGAACTCATACTCATAAATTAAACATTATTATTCCCAAATTTTCTAAGAATCCACATTTGAATAAAATAACTATTGTACGAGATTCCAGTCTATCGCGTATTACAATATAATGCCTGAATTATATTTTATTTTAATGAAGTAATTCGCATAAAAATATAATAAGTATGATTGACTTATGTAACAATGCAGGATCTTTAAAATCCGGATAATTTTTATTACAAAAATTAACTGTTTTTCGCCTGATTTTAC
The DNA here is from genome assembly GCA_036507255.1 of Megalothorax incertus. Taxonomy (NCBI): domain Eukaryota; kingdom Metazoa; phylum Arthropoda; class Collembola; order Neelipleona; family Neelidae; genus Megalothorax; species Megalothorax incertus. The sequence continues at coordinate 11,024 of JAAZTK010002198.1, forward strand.
GAGTATAAAAGCACGACTAAATCACAATGCTAATTACTTTAAAAAAGAGATTCTTAAACTAAAAATATTTGCCAATCCCAAATTTCAATTTTATTTTTAAAATGTTGAGCTTTGTCCTTTTTTCCTTCTTTGCGATCCTAGTATCCTCAAATTCAGAAAGTGCAGAAAAGGTATAATACTACATATATAATTACAGCTAATCATAAATTATAATTATAATTGTTTTAAAAGATTCTTGGAGAAGCCTTAGCCCTAAAGGAAGAAATCAACGGAATGCTTGATGAATCAACAATACTGCAGACGATCTGTATCAATGAGATCAATGCAGAGAGGCAAAAAAATGGGAACCTCCCTCCGTTCCAATTTGATTCAAAAGTTTTACTTTATTTTTTTAAAAATATTTCTAATTACTTAAAAATTATCTAATCGTAAACTCGTTGAACAGTTGGATACGTCAGCGTACAATCATAATTCGTGGATGGTACTTAATAACTGTTTTAGCCACCAGTGCCCTGGAGAACCTTCTTTGGGGGAACGTATAACGGATGCTGGTTATCATTGGTAAAATAATATTATATTTATGTATAATAGAATTATCTAAATAAGAGCATATTTTAGGGCAAAAGCGGGTGAAATTATAGCTGCTGGTTCACAAAATTGTGAACAAGTTGTAAATTTATGGATGAACTCTCCGGGTCACAGGGCCATCATTTTGGGGGACTATCGCCATATTGGGTG
>JAAZTK010002199.1:0-11761 GCA_036507255.1 Megalothorax incertus
ATTCTTCTTCTGAGATGGCAAGGAAAACTCCACCACCATATCATATAGCTGCTCAACGAGCTGCATTCTTCAGACAGCAATATCAACCTCCTCCGTCGTCTCCGTCGCCATCCAATGTGCTTTCAGGACTCAACCACATTGTTCAAAGTTCTACAATTGGAACAACGGAGAGCCCCTCATCATCGCCCCTCCCAAGAAGTGTTCCGTCAATTTCTTCTGTACATTCCTACTCATCTGAAGATCCTCCAGTTCCACCCCCTTCCAATGATTTCAATTATACGCCTACTTCAATAAGCACTCCAACCACACTAGAAAGTAGCATTGATTTGGAACCGGTAAATAATGCAAATGATAGGATAGCCAAAAATGAAGAGGAAATTATCCAGTCTCCCTCCAGATCATCCGAAGAAAATAGTTTAAATCAAACATTTACATTATCATATTCAAGGGATTCTAAAATTGAAGAGTTTTCCGCGAGCATTACAAAAATGAGAGAGGAAATACAACAAAGGATTGACAATGCACGAAGTTTAAACTCTGGAGATTCAACAATTGAGCACATGGTCAATGATTCAGAGAGGGTGGGTAATGTAGATCAAGGCGAAATGAAAATAGGGGATTCAGAAAGGAGATCCGAAGATTTGACCGAACATTCCACAGTTCCTCCACTTCCCTCTATTCTTCACCCCTCATTCTCTGAAAATCATTTCAAATCTAATACAAATGCAAACACAAAGCAAGGTATCGAAGCGAGTCAAGAGTCAAGAATTCCTGGACTTGTAAAATCCTCTTCTTCATCCACAGTTCAAAAGCCCAACGAATCTAAAATTCCAGTTTTCGGAGTCAATTCTTATTCTTCAATTCCAGTTAGTGAATCCAAACAAATGCCACAATCTCAAGTACAATTGCCGGAAAGTATGAGTATTATTGGACTTCCAAGTCCCCCTGAAAATTATAGGATAGCTAATAGTAGTAGTAGTAGTAGTAGTATTGGAAGGCCATCATTTACTTCTTCGTCTTCCTCCGCTCTACCTCCCCCTTCTCAGACTGCTTTGGGGAGTAAAATTCCAAAAGGATCGATCCCTTCAATACATACGAATCAAAATCCCACCAATACCGAGGATAAAAAGCTAAGTAATTCAATTAGCCAACCTTCAATGGCAAAAGCAAAGCCTGAAATAATTGGCCCCAAGCCTCAAATGTCAAAATCTACTAGTAAATTACTTCCAAAAGGTCTTCCCCATTCTAATACAAATTCAACGGGAACTATTGCAGCTAATACAATAGCAAGTTCAAATTATGATAAATCGAGGTCAACGCAAAATCAACTAACAAGCTCTGGATTGAGTAGCTCTAAAATCCCCAGATTTGGGAGTGGAGGAAAGGGAATTCCAAAGCTTGTTCCTTCCTCAACTTTCCCCCCAAGCGAGCGAGATCTGCCAAGGGTTCCATCTCCATCCTTTGAGAATCCAGAGGATGGCTCTAGTCTTTCATCATACGATAATTCTACCACAGGGGAAGAAAGTAGTTTGGGATCCAATTCTGTATCAACTTCGCGGATACCCACAATTCGGAGTGGAAGCGGTGGAAAAAAGTGGATCTTTGGAACGCATACCAATGCACGAGTTGTAAGGGATTGATTATAAATTTTCCTTGAGATTCTGTCAAATAAAATTATATAATTCTTTCCATTTCTCAATTAACAGCTGCGTCTTGATTATAAAAAGCTTGGGGATTTGGGATTTACCGTGAGCGAAGGGTTTCCTGGAAGGGATAAGCATGTAAGTACGATATGCTACATTGTAATATTATATGACCAAGTATTTGTAAATTGAATTGCGGAGATAAATCAATTTAATTGACTTCACGCCACTATACATCATTTGGGGGGATTGGTTTATAAGATTTTATTGGATTTTCCTGTATTCTCAGGGGATATATATCAACGAACTTGAAAACTCGGACTCAAAATTAAAAGTTGGTGATAAATTGATTGAAATTGATTCAATTAATGTCACAACCACACCGATTGAAATTGTTAGAAAGGTAAGTTGATTTATTTGAGTGGACTGCTTGCACTTAAGATATACTTTTCTCGTTCTTTTTATCTATAGGTCCTAAGCAATTGTCAAGATACTATACAGCTCCTTGTAAGCCGACAGTCTTCCTCATAAGAACAATGCATTTGCAAATCAAACAGCCAAATTGATTTTGGAATCCCTTTATATCGAAATATTGTATACAAATATCGATTTTATATCGTAGCACATAATAAACTCTAGGTAGTGGTAGTAAATTATAGAGTAATTTATATTTTTAGTAAAAGGTTAGAATAGGATATATTTTAAATATCTAATTGACAATTTATTGGTCATTGCAAGGAGTCATTGGTATTTTTATGAGAATACAGAGATACATTTTTATACTTTTGGATAAATAAGCATTAGGTATTTGTTTAAATTTATCAAAAATATCTATTAATACAGAATAAAATTGAACTAGTTTTGTATTTATTCCTATATTTTAAGGTTAATTTCGACTTCGATTCCAAAAACAAGGGAATTGCGTTCCATTCAGATACAGAGATTCAGCCAAATAACTTATAGTAATTGTATACTCTTTTATAAAATAGGATGTACCAACTACTGTATTATCTATCTACTGTCTACTATCTAGGTATTACAATCTAGGTAATACATATTTATATATATTACTAATACGATAAATGATTATGGGAAATGAGGCTTTTAAGTAATAATACCTATAATTATTAAATATTTTTGTATCGTTACCAAATGTGCTTTACTTGTTGTAATGGGGCAAGCTATTACTTATCCTTAGAAGTTAGAATTACTTAACTATTTTAATTTTTAATACATTTTTGCAGCTATTTAAAAACTTTTTAGACCTTAGAGTAACACTACGAATTACGATACATCGTGTTAGTATTATAGTACCTATCTATTAATACATTATTCTTAACATAACGCATTGTGTTTATGAATAGTATGGATTATTATGGAAGCATTTAATATCACGTATATAATCTTGTGTCTTTTATTACCTATGCAATGATCAGACTTCAAAGGATTTTGAACCTTAATTGTATTTGATTCTTGCAATATAATAAAACTAATGTCCTATCAAGTAGTATCCATTCTACTTTTCTGTAGATTTATCTTAACGTAGGATTACTAAAACATTACAGTCGTAATGCATTATAATATTTATCATATTTTACTTTTTGAAGAATTTATATTTTAATTTATTTGACTAGTATAATGAAAGATTAACCATTATTGCATTTTAATTTTTATTAGATATCTAGTGGACCTCGTAGGCTCGTATGTAGCGTATATATTCTAAATTTTAAACTAACCCTTATGCCAATTTTACAATAGTACAACTTGTATTGTAGTACATAGGATAATAGAATTTTAAAGCAATGCCTAGCAAGTTTTGTTATAAATTAATTTCCGTACCATTTGTAATTACTAATTACTTATACATAAACTATCTGTAATTACTACTAATCCTAGTATAGATATCTGTAGAAGAAGAATTTAAAATTCAGCAATGCAATGCTAACAGTGCACTTTTCTAAAGCAATCACTATTTATTAATTATTAAAATATTAAATAATGATGCATTTTAAGTATTGTTGCAATAAATTACAAGTAATATAATAAATAGCTATATCTTGAAGTATAATATTATTTTATATCGAATTTGATACCAATAAATGCTTATGCTAAATTAAATACAACTTAAACATCTGGGATCTCTGTTTCATATGGCTTTATTTCAACTTTTAAAATTGTGTTTGATTATCAGTTAGTGAGCATATTTAACTTATCTTATTTTTGAAAATATTGATTATAAATTATAAATTATAATAATTACAATAAAACTAGATACAATGTGTGCACAATTTTGCAAATGCAATATTACTGGTTCCGACTTTTTTCAAATACACATTATACAGTGTTATATTGATGCATACTTTTTTTTAAAACTTGGAATACGAGTATAAATAATACAATATAAATATATAATAAAAGTATTCCAAAATACTTGTTGTAATGCAATATTACAATTTACAATGCATACCAAGATTATATTGTATACCTACCTATATTGTAGTAATACCTACTACAATATTTGTAGGTAATCCTTAGGCTAACGATCAAGAAATAATAATTTGCCTAATTCAAGTATATACGCTATTATACTCAAAGTCAAGAGTCAGATGGAATCCGTTCATGGGGAAATTGATACTACATATATCGTACACTTCGTGAAAAATCTTCCATGAACAGATTGACTTTTGAGTATTAAATTAATACCTACTATTAAACTAAAATCTAAAGTAGATAAGCTTTAAATACATTAGAATAGCTCAAGGACGCAATTTTCTATATTGGTTGTTGGTTTCCAGACTTCCAGTATTAGTCAGGTTTTTTAAAATATAAAACTAATAAACTACGTATAAAAGATGCAAGAATTTTGTCTACTTAAATATTTTGGTCCCTATTAATTAGACTTTGTGAAATTAGGTATTGAATATTGATTATTATCTCATAACTTCTATATAATCATATCATTAATACACATTACACATATGCATTAACATAGAGTTTTAGGTTGGTAAACACTATACAGGTACGAATAAAATCAAAACACTTTATGACTACTATCAGTATATATAATACTATATATAACGACTAAAATACTCGTATATAATTGGTGTGATACATGCAAAAATTTTAAAAATAAAAACTTTAAAATGATTGTATGGGAAGATAGAATGTATTTAAATTTTAGGAACGCAGAAGTAAAGAAATGTGAATATAACTTATTAACGAAAGAGGACAAAATTAAGGAAAATATAAAGTTGAAAACACAAGGTGGTCACTGACAAATTACCCATTAAAACTTACAATACTTTTAAGTTACAATAAAAAGTGTATATTATATTGTAGTACCTAGTATAGTAACCTAATTAAGCTCGAGTTGCTTAATAATTTCTCTTAACTAGAGCATTTGAATAGGTTGGAATGGTTCATTTAAATAACTAGTATCCCATTATAGCTCACGAGCTAATTATCGCATTAGTATATATTGGAATTCATTTCTATAAAATTCTTATTAGAGGGTAAACACATTTAAAGGTTGCGGAGATATTTTGACTCGAATTTCTTCCCCTGTAACTTGTTCTCCATCAATTGTAAGCACCCCACCAATTCCTCCTTCGGATCGAATTGAAAACTCTCTTGCTTGAACAATAATGCACTCCTCGTATTTTCAAATGACTTCCTACAAAAAATTTACAGAAAATAAGATTACTAACTCCTACTAACTACTGATATATGAAAGCCACACCTTTATCCAGACTTAGAAGAAATTGCATTGCTCTGTATCTGCCCACATCTCCTTTGAGGAAAATTAAATGAATCACACCATCATTACGCTTTGCATTTGGGGCAAAAATGAGATCAGCTCCAATAAAGTTTTGACAGCAAGCGTAGACGCAAGTAAACTCTTCATCCTTGATCTGAATTACTTCCTTTACTTCCTTCTTTACTTCTGCTTGATCTGTTCCAGACTCTTGAGCTACGAAAGGTACATAGGTAAGGGTGGCAGAATAGGTACGAAGATTAAAGAGGCGAAGGAGCGACCATAAAGTGAAACGAGCCTCCCCAATTGGACGCAGTACTTCGCTCTCAATGTCAATGTCCGATAAAAGGCCCCAACCCACTGAAAGGAATGAATAGATTTTCCTATCGTCCAATTCTATATCGCACTGAAATATGGAATTGCATGTAATTTCGCATTGTTAGTAAATTTATTTCATATTTACCAAATTAACAGGCATAACTTTTCCTCGGACAGCGGCTAGAGTGGTTGTTAGAACGGGATTCCGTAAATAATCACTGTCTACTTCAGCATATGAAGCTATTGAACGAGCTAGGCCATTTCCTGAACCTCCAGCAATTATACCAACAGGAATCTGTGTTTAAAAATGTCAATTTGTCAAATATATTCAGATTCGCAACAAAATAGGTCTACTTTAGAGTATTTGGTGGAATCTGCCCGACTTCGAAGTCCATTCACAACCTCGTAAAGAAGACCATCTCCTCCTACTGTTATAATTCCATCGAGTACGGATAGATCCGCAGCGTAAATAATTGATCTGTAATACATAATAATACTTTTAAAATAAAGTTAAAGAGCTCCAAAAAGGATTCAAAAAAGGAGTTTCTATCCTAAAGATTGAAATGGTAGACATTTAAATCTTAACTAATCTATTGATTAATTAATAATTATACATGTAATTCCATTACCTTGCATGTCCTGCACGTTCCGTGATTAGCAAGTCTACTTGAACACCACCCTCGGATAGAATAGGCCCAATTTTTTCCTATATAATATATTCAAATTAAGTACATTTAAGAAATTGGGATCTCTCATTAATTATATATTACAATAGAATGGGATCGTAAGAAAAGGATATGTTATTCAATCAAGTTAAAATGCGTGTCAAAGCATAAAAATGAACAATCAATTCAAGGATAAGTTCATAATAGTAATACAATGAGATTCTGAGTGATATAAAAAATCACAGAACAGTTCATTCCGAAGAACGTTTCGGATCTCTTAATTTGAATAAGGTAAGTGTGTATGCAAATGCAATTGCAACGGTTATTAACTCAACTCTATTCATAAAAATACTTCAAAACATACATGAAAGAGGGTGACGGATTTCCCTTGTCCACTCTTTGGGTTTAAAATGACTAGAAAACGCCGCAAGAAAAGAAATCGCTTTGATATGTGCACTGGCTCGAAATCCCCAATCATTCGGCTCTGGATGATTATCTCTACTTCTTTTGATACTTCCATCACTCTTCTCTCCTCCAATTTCCTGCAGTCCAAATCCCCATTCCCATTCCCAATATCCTCTAATAATTTCTGTTTAATTAGTGTCCATTTTGGGAATTTATTCCTAATGATTTGCAGTGCATCTTCCTTCCATTGTGTGGCAATATCCAGGTTCTCATGAGCTGACTTGCCTTGCTTTAGGACGAGAAATACTAGGGGATGTTTTTCCCGATAGCGGATATTAGAGAATAAGTTCTTTCTCATACGTGGATAAAAGTAGAAGCATACATAGGCAGCGATTTGATTCTGTGGGTTGAGTTTTCGATGGCGTAGGACGTCTGAAAAATTAGGAAAAAGTACTAGTATAATATGAGCATCGGAACGGAAATTGCTTATTAGTTACAGCAGAAGAGAGCGAGATCACAAAGAGATTATTAACTAATTGGCATTATTAGGCACGTATAAAATGAACACATACGAGATCCGAAGAGGTCGTCGAGGGCAAATCTTTCAATTTGTTCCGTGTTTTTGGTCGACTGCATAATGAGGTGATGTTGAGTAAGCACAACCCGATACAGAAATCCCCCTCGAGACAAACAATGGAAATCGTCCTCGCGCAAAACGCTCCCATTCTTTTCACCACTTCCTGTTCAAAATAATACAAAAATTAAGAGATCATTTCCACAAATTGAAAACTCGCACCATAATGTAATATTAAACTAGAGATACGAGTGACCAATCTTTCATCAAGTTAAACTTGCAAATACTATTATATATACTTTGAATTTTGAATATTATCCTTCTACCTATATATTATACCTTTAGTATAAAGCAACTGCAAGTAATCAAATAGTACTATATTTTAGTTTCTGCACCATGCTTAACCGCAAACCTAAAATTATGCCATTTTTGCCATCATGAATACAATAGTTTTTCTACGATAGAATCTAAATAGTTATAAGTTATATATTTATAAGTTATTACTATCAGAGCTATATCCCCTATATACGTAGGTATACTCATCATCAGTTATAGGCATATCAATTTTTATCCAAAATAATATATACAATTATGGATAGTTCTATTGTAATGAATCTAATATAAAATCATTCGCATAGGTTATCGAGAGTTGAATTACCTATCTAAAACTAAATCGTATGATATACTGGTTGTAGTTCATGACAGCAGTACCTGAAATGCACTTATGATGATCTTATGATCTTATCCTTTAGCGTGAATTCAACGACTTTTCAAGTACTTTGTAGGTATTTTAAAAAGTTCCTTTATCAGTAAATGACATAATAATATACATATGTATTTATTAGTAGAATAATTATGGTTTTACAACTTCCATTTACTCGTACAATATGAATGACAGATCCATCCTCTTAAAAAATCGCAAACTAACTCCTCCGTACAATGAATTTTTTATTATAATCATTATACTTGAAAAAGTGGATTTTGCAGAAGCAAAGGCCTACTAGTAGATATAAGTAAAAGTGCATATACTACATTAATCAGGTTTGTTGAATAAATCATTAAATGGCTAGGCAAAAAGTGAGTTTATGCAATAGTAAAAGTATCGTACATAAATTGCTTGAGGAAGAGAAATAAGAGAAACTTTCCTAAATGCAATTTGCATAAATACATAATATAGGAAAAGATAAACACAATCTACGGGTACCTACCTACCTACGTAGTACAATATATAATACATTGATATAATTACATAATAGCACTTATTCTCTCACGTCAAGTAGGGTAATATAAAAAATACTTAATTCAGAATTACCTACAAAAAAATATACTTGTAAAATATAGGCCTTTAGATCCAAAGATTATGTTTAAAGTTCAAAAGATTCTGATACAATGTCTACAAAATGGTCTATTTAAAATTAATAAATAATTTTATCCAGTCAGGCAGCACGCTAGATGTTTATAATAAGCTTAATAGGTTATCTAGTTGCACAATTTCATAATGCAATAAAAGTATTTACTTTAAGATAAGATAAATTAAAACTCCTTTAGGATTAGTGCAAGAGTACTTGACAAGTAGTAACAAGCTTACGATTTAACTCTAGTCAAGATCTTAGGAAAATGATATGTTAGACCGTACTACTACTCTATCAGTATTTATATTTTATATCCTTTGGATTTGCATGTATTTCGTTTTCCTTCCTATAAGCTGTAATACAATATGCAATAGTTTAGTTTGGAATTTCCAATTTAATTGGTTAATTTGTCACATTTGAGTTATATTCAGAAAAGGCACGAGTTGATATAATAGTAGTACGATAGTCTTTATTTATCCTTTGTATTGTACAATATATGGATTCAAGGAATATTTTTTAAGAAAAACTTTTGATATATACCAGGTACTATAATAGGTTGATACTCGTATTTACTTTACGTATATATAAAATTAAATTATTAATTAGATTAATCTTTTCAATTTATCATTTGTCAATATAGATAGATATATATAGAATATCGATACATTGAATGATTAAACATTTTGCATAGGTATGCCAGTTAATGTCAAAAGTATATGTCTGGAGAAATTATTGATTGCTTTTTTCCATAATGTTCAATGTACATAATTTTAATATTACTTTGAAAGGTTTACTTTCTTGATTCAAACTCCGCCTGTTTTTTAAAAAATGAATATTAGCTATTCTAGTTATAAATCTAGAGATAGGATATTCTGTTCAAAGGGTTGAAAGGCAACTCCCTAAATTATACCCAGTGCACTGGGTGTTAAAACAATTAACCTTTGAACGAAATGGGGCAAATGTGATATCTAAAACGAGATTAATCAGTATCATATTAATGCTTTCAATGGACATTGGAGAGATACAATTATTTGCAATTGATAATTTTGTCATAAAATTGGCTATGAAATTTCAAATCAACCATTAAATTAAACCAACACATGCTTAAAATCAATGATGTTTTGATATTTGATCCGCCTATTAGGGATTTTCATTATGTTATAACTTATTATAGTGCAGTGTAATAAATTGTAATGCATATTAACAATTTAAAAGGCTCTTATATTCTCAAATTAACTAAACAAATCCAATTAATATCTCTATCTTTTTCTCTATATATATTTTTGAAGTTTTTTCCCAAAATTATGTAAAATTTTACTAAAAAACCTACCAAATTGGGCAAAATACTTCCTAAAAATAAAACGTTAGCTTGTGCATATGCACTAATCCCAAAAATATGCACATTAAAAACATCTTATGTTTTCATGAAACGTATTTCTGGAGTCTCAGAATCCTAGCTTTAAACAGAAAAAAACAAGCACAATCATACTACTTACGGTAACGATGTCTAACTACCTACATAAGTAATAATACTAATAAATAATATTAATAAATAATAATATTATGAATGTTGAGACTCGTATGCTTAAGTATGTATAGCTAGTAAGCTACTACAGTACTGTAGTACGGATAGGTAACATGAGAGTAGGGTACAAATGAATAATGATCACTGCATTGACAAGTTTTTTGTAAATATTGACCCACTAATTATATCAGTGCTAATTGAAATTTGAAATTATGAATGTGCACCCCCTATTTGATATATTTGTATGTACAATGAAATACTACTTGAACTTCTACATATACTTGGCACTAATTATAATCAAATATTTATACTCCAAGTCTAATTTAATAACTTTCAAAATTTTGACCTACCATTTCCATTGATTGAGCTGAAATCACGGACGGAATTTCTTTTTTTGCACAGCATTTCCCTTCCTTGTAATCCTTATTGAAAATATTATACCTAAAACAAATTATCACAATTTCACTCTTTGATTTCTCCTCTGATTCGATTACTAAACTAAAGTATAAACTAATCATGTGCACAAATCATTGCACAATTTCTGTCTAGTAGAATCAGTTATGAACTACTGATTGCCTCTATACCTGAGTATCAGGTTACAGGTGTATAGTCTATTCACCAGCTCAGCTCTGATATTATACACTAATAAAATGGCTATTTAGGAAATTAGTGGATGATTTTGATACAAAACAATCTTAATTAAATATAGGTAAAGAAAAGGTATATGGAATGATCAGCTGACGTCGTGAGTTGTGATGTTGCTGAGAGCCTGAGCACGGCAAGACTGACTGGGCTCGAGCTCGGGGTCCCCACTTCCACCCATTGCATACCTACCGTACCGTATAACGAGACTACCGTAATAGTGAGAATAATATATTCTAAACAATTCTAAAGCAAATAGAGCTTTTTAGCATTCCATTTGGGAATATTTAAAACTAACTACAAAGTAATTGTGTAATTTATTAAAAATATTTAAAAGAATGTAAAACGGCCAATTAAATATATAAAAAAAATACTCGGTCAGGTTTTCTTTAATCTCCCCAGTGCGGCTCGTTAGGAAGCGTGTCTAAAAACCGAGGATTCCTTTTACCGGCGAACCTGTTTCAAAAACCTCTCAATATTGCTCGAGCTCAATTTTTGCTCGTAATAATTATTTTTCCAGGTTTTTTGCGTACATTTCCACTAATTAATTCCTTAATTGATTAACTGCTCATCGCCTTTATCCTCCCAGGATGTCTACAATTTTGGAAAAGATTGCCCAAATTGAGGCCGAGGTTTGTTAGTTTACAAAAAAACATGTGCTTTAATTATTGTAATTTAAATATCCAAATATTCAAATTTAGATGGCCCGGACACAAAAGAACAAGGCTACAGCAGGTCATCTGGGTCTCCTAAAGGCAAGGTTGGCTAAATTAAGGAGGGAGCTGATTACTCCAAAGGGTGGTGGTGGAGGCCCTGGGGATGGTTTTGATGTTGCCAAAACTGGGGATGCTCGAATTGGATTTGTCGGTAAGTTTTTAAATTG
>JAAZTK010002200.1:0-11759 GCA_036507255.1 Megalothorax incertus
CTTCATCAGGAGAGAGTTGTATTGGAGAAAGAAGTGGGACATCTTCTAGATATACTTTGTACCCTCAAGGACCAATATGAAAGGCAGGATATTATTTTAGGTTGGTTTAATTGGATGAATGAAGACATTATGGAAGAATTAATATTTGCTATTTATTTTGATTATGCAGAGGACCTCGAAATTAATGATGATTTGGATCTTCAAAAAAGTAATTTAATATACCTTTCTCTGTATCAGAGTACGCGAATATCTGAACTTGCGTATAAATCCAGTATTAATAAAATTGCCTATAATTATCTTTAATTTCTTCATTCCTCCAGGCCTTGCCGAACTTGAAGAACAGAGAATTAAGACTTCAGAAGTAATTGCTATTTTTATTGCATACATGACATTAATTCTGATTGATCTAATTGAAGATATACGAGAGATGGAGAGAAGGGAGAAAGTTGGTATCCGAAGCATGTCGCCAAATCTCCAATTCGTTAAAATATTGGAAGCAAATGATTTCTAATGAAAGGTACAGCCTTAAAATTACTCATTTATATCAATTATACTAATTAAAATATTTCCTCAAAAAGCAGAGACCAATATGAAGTGGCTGAGGAGATTAGGGATGGCTTTGTCACAGCCCTTCAATGTTTATCAAATGCAAAGTTAGAAAAACCTCAAGAATCTACTTTGTATAAATAATTTAATTGATTTTACTTTAGATTCTTCATCCGAATTGATTTTGCATATTGTACGGGAATGGAGTTAGCGACATTGGAAAAGGTTAGCATGCCACTTTTGGGAATGCTTTTGAATAGTGTACAATAATATATCCAAATGAAGCACAAGCCTTAATACCTAATAATTACATTCAAAAATTATGATTAACTTTCCTACGTATTTATACAACCTAAATTGCACACTTGTTTTTTCTATCTATATTCTATATCGAGCACGGATAATTGCAAAATATTACTTTTAAATTAATTAATTAATTTCCAAATGACAAGCATGGTTTCTTTCTCTTTCTTTCCTTTTGCAAACCCTTCTGACTATATGACTTTGACTCTACAAAATAAACAGTCTCTCTGGGTAAGTAAGTACTAGTAAATTAGCATAATAAGGAAAATAGTACTATTGCGCACTCGAACCCAGCTTTAATTGATTCGATTGTTAATGCACGCAAATGGTCTTTTCTTATAAATATGCCTTTGAATTCTGATTAAAATTAGGTATATTTTTCTATCTAATGTAATTCTATTTCCAGGCCATGACATATTTATTTATTGACATGAATCGAGAGGATCGCCGGGTCCACGCTTCTTCCTGCTATATGGCATTTCACAAGGTTCAATTCTGAATTTTCATAATACATTTTATGTATAAATTGATATAAATCAATTTCTTCACTTGAAATAAATAATTTATCAATTCCAGAGAGCTGCCGCATTATTTACATGGATCGACAAGGTATAGTACTACACTTACAGTTAGATTGATATTGACATTAATTCCGAATCGGTTAAATAATTAATTGCTTTCTGTGCAGTCCATTGAAATAGTGATTGAGCCTGATTTGAAACAACTCTCATGCCTGATCAATGATAAAGTTCGCGAGTTACGGTTCAGGAGAATGTCTTTCATTAAAGAGAAGGTAAACATGCCCAAATAGCCTATATAGTTCTTATCTATTCTATGGGTAAAATCGATAAGAATTGACGTTGATGATCCCCTCTCGCGTTAATTATTCACTATATGGGGTATTGATGAAATTTATGAACTCACAGTTCCCCGAATTAATGATGTCCGAACTTCTTGAGAAAAGTTTCAATCCTCGTCTACCGGAAGCCTTTAATTCAAACTACGCCTCACCATCAGGCTCTTCACCTTCCTCCTCTGTGGGCATAAATTCTATAAATTCTCCCGATCCGGAAAAAGTTAAATATACTTGTAGAAAATACCCGGATGAGGATACAGGTAGGATTATTGCCCAATTAGATTTGGATCGACTCGCCCCAGTACCAAGCAAATATGAAATGTATGAGAAACAAAATGAGAGGATTATTGAGAAGATTAAGGCCAAGATTAGAGAGTCATTTATGAGGAGAAGTACAGCTAGGAGAAATTTTACGATGACAGTGGATAAAGTCCTCTCTATTCACAGAAGTAATAAACTCAAAGCACGGAAAAATATGATTTTAATGGAGAGTGAATCCAGTGTTATTTCCAATAATAAGTAATGTGTACCTAACCGTGAGTAATTTATACTACCTAGTATATTTTTAAGTTTAAAAACATTTCTAATCGTATTAATCTTTTAAACTTATCTAATTAGGATATGTGGTAAATATTTAGCCTTAAAACTGCTCTAGATTCATAGAAGCAGCTAATACTGATATTCTATGTAGTACTCGTAAAAGAAGCCCTGTGAAATTAAAAAATAGTACCTAACTTCCTGAAATAATCCTCGCTTTTAATTTAAAAGTCTAAAATTTTAAACTCGAACTGCAACCCATTAGTTTCTCTCACTAATATAAATATTATACTCAGCTCATTTATTAATATTTTATAAAATCGATAATCAATATATGTAACTTAATACTTATACAACCTAATAGTAATACTTTAATGACTAATCCTATCCGTATAATAAATGTTACAAAAAGTTCGATATATATATACATATGTAATTTCAAAGGTAATTGGATTCTTGGAATCATCGCATTATATCCTTATTTTTATTCAAATTATATTTGGTAACGATCTATCAGTATTTACAAATAGGGAGGAAAGATGAATTTACAATACCTATCAAATCTTCTATGAATCTACGATATATCTGTATAGGTAGCATTTGTAATACGAGTATTAAATACGCTCTTTAAAGGCAATAAGGTAAATCAATAATATCAGGTAACTTTTATAATGGTAATTTAAGTTTTCTAAAGAGTATTTTACAAATGTAAATAAACAAAACCTCTTAACCGTTCGTTAATATAATTTCGATTGAGGTAGCTTTGATGGTTAAGTTCGTATATAATCCAATTCCTTCTGAAGTTCCAACTCTTTGAATATCCATTTCCCATCACCCAAAAACCTTAGGACATGTGAATGATGTTTGAATAAGGAGGGTCGATGAGTTATTGTGAGTAGAGTTATTCCCATTTCAATTATTCTAGAAAGATTGAGAGATGAGTTACTTTGCATTTCATATTCGGCCATATATTTTATCAATCGTAAATATCTATATTTATTTACTTTTCATAAATGCTCTGCTCAACGTCAACAGATACGGCACTAGTGCATTCGTCGAGGAAGGCAAATTTAGGCCTGAAGGATTCATTTTTTTAAAACATCCTGATATTTTTTATGATTTATAGGCTTACTTATGATAAAATATACGGGCTAATCCAATCCGTTGTTTCTCTCCACCCGATAGTACATCTTGCCAATCTTTAACAGAATTCCAACCACCCTCTCTGCTCTCAATATAACTCAATTGAACAATCTCCATAATGGCATTCAGTTCTTTGTCAGTTCGACCCTTTCTTATCATTTGTTCTTGGGTATGTGGATAGATAATCTGTTCTCGGAGATTTCCCATGCTCATATAAGGCCTGCATTTCATTTGGATTTTAGATTATTTAAATAGGCAGATTTTAAGATTTTAAGTTTTGCAACCTTTGAGGAATGTAAAAGAGGGCCGATACTGGGGGTCTTGAAAGAGATCTGGAAAATACAATATATTTTAAAGCAATGTCTTTAAAATTAGAATTTAATTTTAAAGAATTTACCCTCCATATACTGGCCATAATCCTGAAAGAATTCTAAATAGCGAAGATTTTCCACAACCTAAAGATATAGGACAAGATCATTAGGATATTTCATGGAGAGTATATGTAACTAGTAAAATACCATTTGGTCCTGTAATAAGTAGATGCTGGCCAGGGTTTAAATCAAAGCTCAAATCATTTACAATCACATCCCCTAAAAAAGAGATCCAATTATTCAAATAGGTCAGATGGAGAAAGCAAGAGAAAGCTAGGTTATACCAGTTGGAGTAACTATTTGAATCCCTTCCAAAGATATTTCCCCCGATGAATTCTCAATGACTTGACCTGGCATTTAAAAAAGATTCGATATATAATCTGTAGAAAATGTGCATGAAAAAAACCCACCGAATTTCAGCCTGTTAATTTTGACCCCACTTTCTCGGATATAATTCTTATTGGACACATCCGTAAACACTTTGAATATATTCTCAACCTTGAGATCAAGAATGAATAGAATATTCATGTCAAAAGCAATCGTTTAATCTTACTCTTGAAGTATAACCCGCTAATTCGTTGAATTCTTTATAGGAAGTCATAAGTCGTTCGATAGCATCTGAAAAAAGATTGGTTTGCAAAAATGTTAGATTGCATCTCATATATGGATAATAAAATTACCTGATCCGCTGGTCAAAAGGTTTTTGGTAGTCTACCACAGAGGAAATATGAATAAATTATGGCAATTACTTGATCAATAACTTAAGATAATTAAACTTACAAGATAGTACTCTGTTCTAGCTGCCTCACTAGCTCCTTCACCGCTCAACCCTTTAGATGTGAGGATAGGAATGGCCACAAGAACCTTGTCAATTGTCCAAATGTCAAACTTCCAATTTACATAATAGTTTAATTAATTTCTAACCATTCCAGTTCCAGCCCAAAGATACTACAAAATTCATTATCATTAATCCACAAAATATATCAATTAAATTAAAATCCCATTACCTTCATTAGGTACTGCTCTATACAGATATACCAAAGCTTTGCAAAATGAATCCTTTTACTCATTCTTTGCTCCTCAACATAAGCAGTCTCCAATTGCCTCTTCTCAATGGCATCTCCTCCATAAAATGCAATCTCTTCGCTATTTGTGAGCACCCTAGAATGAGCATGTCGAAGTTTTGCCCGCATTTCAGCTTCATTTGCCACCATTACGCCAAATTTCGGGCTAATCCTTTTAAGAATCTCTCCGGTTAACGTAATAACTACTGTACTTATGGTTGGGCCAATCCATAGTCGACTCCCTACATTCCTCGCATTTTGAATCAAGGATATGCTAATCATAAGTGCGTCTAAGAGGGGCTTAGTCACGTGAGAATACAGATGAGAAATGGACTCGGAGAAATTGGCAATATCTTCAGTAAGACTATGATCCGCATTGGCAATTCTCGTGTCAAGATTCCCCACCCTGGTCAAAATACTTTTAATCAAGCCTCCAGGAATATTTTAAGGGCTCTTTTTACCTATAATATACTTGATTGTCAAAGTATGATTGATAAGCCTTCTTGACTAGCTGCGTTCTAAAGCTAAGGGCCATCCTTTTTTCCAGGAACCGGATTGATGAGTTCAGAAAGCACCTGGAAAAAGATGCATAAAATATCAAAATGCTATATTAAAACATATTGTAGTAATGGAACATACGATGGGATTGCTATCAGGAACCAATAGCCCAAGTACGCCAGAAAGGCTGAAACATCTCTGCTCCAGAAAAAATAACATTAGGATTCTTGCAAATATTTTATACATTGTAAACAGTATTTAATATGATTAGGGAAATGGCCAATTTGTTTCAATTCCGAGGGAATTTCTCCCACGAGAAGAAATTAGCCCTCGACGGCTACTTCATTATATAACTCCTAATTAGCCTTTAAATATATTTCAATTAGGCTAACCTTTGTACAATCTCTTTCACAATTCTTCCCTCTAGCTTCGCAACATGTATAGATAAAAAGGTTTTAGCAATAAGGGACCCAGAGTGCATCAAAAGGATCCCAGCTTGTGGCGAGAATGGGGATTTGAACATGATTTTAAGAAGAAAGAATAATTGATTGAAAAACTCTTTATTAATTGTAGGTCCGGGCTTTTTTCGGCTTTTGGACTTGGATGAGTCTCCATTTGTCGCATTTCTTTTTGGAATAGAGTTTCCTGTTCTTCGTTTAAAACGATCCTTTAGCAAGTAGAACGAGTAGAGGGAGAGAAGTGATGTCACAAAAACATAACGCCGGTATGAACTTAGTTTGAGGAAGAAATTGATCCAGGATGGGGGTAATTCGGGGAGATGGACAAGAACTTTGGAGAGGATCGAGGGCATGGTGGATATCCTGGACCAATTGTAGATTAAATTTTTAAACTTGAAGAATTATTTAAAAAAGGATGTCGAACTGAGGATTCCGTTTGTGCGTGTGAACACTGCAAGTAGATATAAATGGGAATGCTTGGCTAAAATAGTACTTGGTTAGCCCCTAGAGTACAGATTGGCCGTATAAAGAGTAGTATATCAGAGCTCAATTTAATGGGAGATGATTATGCAATGCACATTTGTATGGATGATGAAATGAGAGAAAAAACGAGCATTTAATTTATTTATAAATAAATAAATGCAGATATATCCAACAATTTAACCACGAATATAGGGCTAGGATGTTTTTATGACTTATGTCGATCCATGATTATGGAGTATGGAGGATCAATTTACTGGACTAAAATGTATGGCCATATAATGTGACGATCACAGGACAAAGGACAGTTGATGTTGCTTTTGATTCAAAAGTTTTGAATAAATATGCCTATTGTTAAAAATATTTAGGTAATTTGGCCATTTGAAAAGCTGGAAAGGCCAGCAGTCTATTGAGGAATATACAGTCTACTCCTGATATAGGGTAAGTAAATAGATTGATCTTTGGACCAGTTATTTTGATAAGATAAGAAAAATCCTCACACATGCACATAATTTGTATTTATCTAATCGCAGCAGTCTCTTAATGGTACATTTGTACTTGAATCAATCACAATTCTGATAGGTTTTAATAAAAATATATAAAAGTTTATTTGCAAGGCTGCTTAATAAAGATTTTAAAATGAGATTCAAAAATTAATTATAAAATTAAAAACGCACATCTTAATATTTAAGAATCGGATGTTATTTTTGCACTTCTTTGGATAAAGTACTTATGATTTCTGGAATACTTAATTTCTCGGATTGAATAATGATGGTCTTTTGTCTCGATTTGGAACCCTTTAAATTATTTAAAGAATATATTAAACTCCGAGTCTGTGCTCTTAAGACTACCAATCTATGGGTCTACAGTTAATTAATTAGTAGGTAATCACCTTTAATTCCAAATCATTCTTCTTAACTTTGAGAATATCTGCCAAGAATTTTAGGATTTCCACATTAGCTTCCCCGTCCACCTAATTAAATATGTTCGATAATTAAGGATAAGTATATTTGGGATTTATTATAGGATCAGTAATTTTTGTTCATTTCCAAAAATGATATTAATTTTTACTAACTGGTGGGGCATTTATTTGTAGGGAAATATAGTCATCAAATACACCTAGAAATTAGAATAAATCAATTAAATCATAATGACAGTACGATCAATTTTAGTAATATCGTGTTTATTGCAATTTACCTACCTGTAATTGAACTGGTCTTTGCACCGGGTTTTACTTGAATAGACAAGGAGAATCTTCCATCTTTAGTCATTGTCACAGGAGAGGCTGCAGCAGGCTTTTGAAAAATGATTAAAGTTCAAATGATTTCAATGATAATTAATTAGGACAATGCAATTACCTCCACTTTTGAATCTTTAGATTTTGACGCAGATGACACTTTTTTCGGCATTTTAATACTTGAAATGAATCTGGTTAAATATCCCAATCTCATTTAATTTATGATCAATTAAACCACCTTTAAATATGACAATATAAAGAAGGCAATTAGTAATTAGGTAGTTTTTGAAAAATTGAATTACATAAATTGCAAAATTCTTGATTTGTTTTGATCTCTTTTAATTTTTGGTTCGCGCCCCTTCCTAAAAAATTCTAGTCTCACAAACAAATTCCAGTAAACGTTTTCAATACGTTTTGATTTTTAATATTATTTTATTCGTAATCGAAATTATTATTTTAAATCAAATATATCTACAAAAGTTAGCAGATTTTGATGAGAAGGTAATAAAATCTAAAAGCTAGCAGTCTACCAGTACATTTAATTTTTTAAACTTATTTCCCAGCAAAGTAATTAATGAAAGAACCATTACGTAGACCGCACCAAATCATTGGAGAGTTATAGTCAAAAATGGAATCGAGGATGTCATTTCCTCGACCTACTGTTTTGAGCGTTGTCATCCGAGCATTGATCTTCCGGACATCATAAATTATTAGCTGTCAAATAAAATTTAAAAAATCTCTAAAAATTGATAGAAATAATAAATTAAACTAATTACCGAGTTTTCTTCACAGCCTGAACAAATGTAGCGACCACAAGGGGAAAGTCCAGGTCGCGAGATGGGCAAAAACACTGATGGATTGATGTCAGCGACTCGATTGACGCACCTATTAAAAAATAATGATAAATTGGAATTATTTGCCTAATTAAATTGCAACAAATACCTAAAAGTTCTCATATCCCAAAGCTTTATGGGGTCAGACGGAGCTGGAGCAGAGGTTAGAAAAAAATCTGTCATTCGAAGTGACGAGTAAGATTTTGGGCATTCATTTATCCGAATGCAGGAAATATTTTTGGAATGTGCTTGAGGAATAATGGTGAGGATTTTTTCTTCATTTTGATCTAGAAGTTGAAGAGATTTATTGGATCCAGCGCAAAGGACCAGATCTGCAAAATTACAAGAGAAAGTTTAAAATTAAAATTTTATCCATATTTAAAATTTCAAAGCATACTCGAATAAAACTGATTTGGAGCTAAACAAGCTGTGATATTTTGGCAATCAAGTGTTAAGAAGCCAGCCTTCAATTTCTTATGACATCCATCCGAATTTAGTGAATAAGAATAAAGTACAAGCTTATTCTCCTCAGGTTGAAGCACGAATTTATCCATGAAATAGAACTGGCAATGGGGATGTTCGTTAAACTTTGAGTTGACATCAAATTCCATAAGTTTCTTCCCACAACTCCATTCGAGAAGCGTTGTTTTGCAGTCATTTGTCCCGATGAGCTTTAAGTGCATTTTTATTTTAATTAAAATTGAAAAATAATCTCAAAAAGTGACAATTTACCAAATATTTCGAACACATTGAGAAGCTCACGGAAGTGACTTTTCCGAAATCCCGGAAAGTTTGAATTGTTTCAAAAGCTGGCTTTGTTTTCATCATGACAAGAGGAGAGGCGCTTCCTCCAGCTGCCAGATATGAACCATCCTTTGAAGAAGCCATCCGAAGGTAGGAAAGATTATCCGAAAGGCGGGCTCCCAAATCTGTAGAGTATTTTTCACCGAATTTCAAAGCTTCATTGAAATAATTGACTCTAGGCGGGGAAATTTTGACAATCCTTGGTGGTAGGATAATATTTTCATCTCTTCCCCTGGGAGTAGCTGCAGGGACGATAAATGCTGGTCTTTTGGGAATTAAACCTTCGGAACTTTGTTGATACTGGCTCTTGATACGGCTTTTTGCACGGGTTTGAACCGGAGAGATATTTGATGACGCTTTGAGAGTTCTCCGGAGGATGCTTTTGGGATTAATCTCCTCACTAAAAAATAAAAAAAAATAACAAAATACATATCTATAAAATAATCAATTTATATGAAGAATAAATAGGATTTACCATTTCACAAAAGAGTATTTCTCCTCCTCCTCGTTGAAATCAAGTTGGAATCGCATTGTAAGAAAGCGCTTTTGAAAAAGTGGCTGGATGGTGCATACAACTTGGTTTGAATCTAGGCAGATTCTTGCATCATTCACGACTACATCTTCTTTGATGAGATCTGATTTGTAAATAAGAAGAATGTCATTAAAAATATAGCCAAAAAGATTGATGTAAAAAATAATTACATTTATAGCCAATTGAGAGCTCAATATCCCCACTCAAGACATTGATGAAAACAATTCCATTATTAGTGGCGACGCAAATGAAGAGCTTCTTTGGGGGGTACAAATCCAGAGTAGCATTGTTCAATAAAAGAGACAAATCCTCCAGATTTCCTTCCTTGTTGAGCCATTTTAAATTGGGTTCCTTGAGGACTTTATTATCCTCTGGTTGCAGATCAATCTGGACAGCTACTTGCTTCTGATCCTGGGCTTTACGAGTATCCCCTTCACCAGAGTTCCAATTTTTCCGCAATGAAATCTTACTATCTTCGTCCCCGGGGCTCTTGACCACCTCGCAAAATGTATAATTGTTATTATTATCTGATGATAAATTGAAGGAATCCTCCATGTCACTCTCATAGGACTCTGTCATTTGAGGATCAAGGAATTGAGCAGAAAGGATCCGGAAATCCATTTGAATCAAAGGATTTTGGAGTTGGGAGCAAGTGCTTGAAGGAGTTTCTTCCATTTTAAATTGCACAATTAGATTGAATCCATCTTGGCACACCCGATGTACTTCGGTAAATCCTTCGGGGCTTATAATCAGAAGTAGGAAGAAATCTTCAACTGGAATGAAGTCGACGCCCGCAAATGATCTAAATCCGAGACTTGTTTTTTGGTCAATTAATTTGGATTCCTTCTCTCTCACCTCCCATATCTAATTGAAATTGGTAGGTGTAATAATTTTAAACTTTTATACTCATTAATTAAATACTCACTCGAAGCGAAACCGAGTTTCCGGAAGAAAGTCCAACCACAAATAAACGCTTCATCACGAAAAACGCACAAGTCCAACTGATTTGCAATTTTGTGCAATCAATAATAGGTAAAAGATCAATGGGCTCTTTTAATGAAAGGCTTCCAGAACCCTGAAAAACATGATCAAATAATAAATATTTATCGTTGATTATAAATTATGATATTTAGATTAGGATCTTTCTCATCTTACAATCTTCTTCTTGCTTGTGCATTTCAGCGTTAGAATTTCTTCATTTCCGGTCAGTAAGACAAAAATCTCACCTTTCTGAACAATAAGGGTGCAAATGGAAATCTTGCCAATCTCTTCTGCGATTTTGCAATTGTCCCAAGCTCCTTAATGCAGTTTAGTAGTAGTATTAAAATTAGAATTTACAGATGTACATCATTTGGGTATTTTTGTATACAATACAAACGATTATTAATAAGTTGAAACTTAAATATGATACTTACTCTTTTTAGAATTGTATTGCCAAAGAATGACTTCATCTTCACTGCAACTGCATAGGAGTCGATATTCTCCAGAAATCCCAATGCAAGATATGGCTGATTTATGAACAATCAATCTGCTGATTTGCCACAATTTAAATTAAATTAAATTAAGCTTTTCAAAGTATAATAGAGTGTAGTACCTCGGAGGAATCCACAAGCTTCTTTCCTTCAGAGCAATCCGAATGGGTCAAGTCAAAGTTTTCGACAAGGATCTCATTATTTCTGGCCACGAAGAGATGACATGGACCAAGGCAAAATTTGGGGATAGGATCGCTCACGGCGGAATTTCGGTTTTTCCAGCATTTGACTCCGACCTTTTCAGGGACACCACTCGATTCCGAAGCAGCGGAAGGATTTGATGAAAGGTTTAATTTTTCAATTGAAATTATCTTGCCCAGATTTAAAGACATTTCAAGAGCAAATTAAATGTCGACTCGACTATTCAATAAAAGGTCTTGTAGCAAGAAATATTCCAATTTATTAGAATCTATGGTTGAGGTAAAGCAGGGGTGGCACCATAGGATACACCCTTGCCATTTAAAATACATGGGATACAGCATAGGGATTTAACATGGGATACAGCATCGGGATTTAACATGGGATACAGCACGGGGATTTAAATTTTACATGGGATACAGCATTA